>VXBH01001775.1:165380-189074 GCA_013400035.1 Rynchops niger
GGGCACCGGGCACGGGGCTCTGGGCAGCGGGCGGCGGGCGCGGCCCCTCCCGGCAGCGCGGCACCCCCTCTCCCGCCGGACCCGCCGCTGCTGGGTGCCCGCCCCGTGCCCGGCTGCCCCCCGGGCACCCGACGGCCCGTCCCCGGGTACTGCAGCCGCGCAAGGAACCGGCGTTTTCATGGCATGGGCGAATCTTGTTCTCCTCGCCCTCTGCTGCCGGGTGACCCCCCCCGGGCGGCACAGGCAGCACCTGCCCACCTGAAGGGCAGCGGCCTCCAGGCCCCCGTCCCCACGGACGTGTCCCCGTGTCCCCACAGCCGATTTGGGGGCACCAGCAGCCGCTCGCAGGGCGGCGGGCAGCTCTCCGGCGGGGTGTACCCGCGCCCTCCATCCCCATCCCACAGAGCCGGGAGGCGGTGCACACCCGGGCTCCGTGTCTCTGCGTAACCCTGTAGGAATTCTCGTGGTTACAGGTTTCTGTAAAGGCTGAATTTGGGAAAAGGTTCCAGGAAAACAGCTAATTTGTCGTGACATTTACTGCGAGGTCAAACTCAGCTCCTGAGGTTTTCAGTTCATGCACAAGAAAATTCAAAGGAGCCCCACATTTTAAGGAAAAAATTGATTTTAAAGGGAAGCAGAGAGATCCCTTAACTGAGAAGTCAAAGCATTTTCCACAAGTATTGATCAACGATGTTTTGTCTCTGCACTTTTCTGTTGCGTTTTATAGACAGCTGAACGCAGCCAGCAATCAACAGTCCCTCAGCATTATTCTCTGTGTTTTCCTTGCTAAAGGTGTAGAAACAGGTAAGCAATGTAAAATTACCACATAATATTTACTGACTTTATTATCTGAGGTTAAATACTTTGCAATAGGACACCTGCTCTTATTTAACACAATCTATTATTTTTAAACATCAGAAATATTGTGTGCGATGTCTCCTGTGTTCTTTCAGTGCCCACCTGCTATTCTGAATTCAGGGACAATTGCCATCGGCTCTTTCAGGTTTGTCAAAATACCGTCTCCTCTCCCATATCAGCAGTTCAGGGGTGCCACAGAGCTCTCTCCAGCTGGGGCCGGAGTGAGATCCAGGCTCCAGCCTTCAAAAGGAGCAGTGAAGGGTCCCCAGCATTGCTTTGCAAGTCTGTAGATACAGGGCAGGCTTTTTTCTTCTCTCTGTGCACGTCGGATGACTTCCCAGAAAGGTAAAGCAGGCGAAGTAAAATACAGAGCGCGTGGATGTGGGTGAGGAGCGGAGCGCATCCGTACGCAGCTAAGCACGACACCTCTGCACTGATTTTTGCAGGCCCTTCACTTGCATGGGGTGCAGAGCCGGGCAAAGCGGGGACCTAACGCGCCCAGCGTTAGCTGTTATTCGTAATAGATACTAATATAGGTCTCTGATAGGCTGTATTTTAGAAGATGCTGCTGCTTGTGTGTAAGTGTGCTCAGGCATTAGCAGGGCCAAAGGGTTGCTCCCCTGCCCGCCCTCGGGTCCCTCCTCTCCCACGTGCAGCTTTCCCACCCCGTGCCAGTCTCCGCCAGGCGCCGCTGGCCGCAGTCTGACCTACAGAAGCCCACAGCGGGTACTTCAGGGGGCTTCCAAGGCGATTGCACCATTCCTTACACTGGCGTGCACTCGGCCGTTATGTGACCTTCCTGATCATTTTCTCCCCTGAAACATTATTTTTGCTGGCTTCTCCCCCGATCCAAAGGAATTTGCTGACCGATACCTGCCCAGGACCCTGCTCTGGGCACGTTCCTCAGGACAGCCGTACACAAACCAGTGGGAAGCTACAAAAGCGTGGGCTCAGAGTTTGTTCCGCCAAGACCTTCCTCCGGAGGATGACCCGCACTTGGACGTGGCAGCAGGGGGTGGCCCTGCCCCAGCGGCTGCTCTCGGGTGGGCCGGGGGTGTCCCCACCACGGGGCTCAGCCGACAGGAGAGTCCCCGGAGCTTCGCCGGGCAGGAAAACAGGGGAAAACACTTGTTGTGTCCCCGCTCTGGGACCAGGCAGGGCCCCGCGCTCCCGTGGCCCGAGGGGCCCTTGGTATGAGCCAGGAGAAGGTAGCCAGGACTCCGGCGTCCTTGTCCATGCCGAAAAAAAATTAAAGTTGAATAGGTTTAAAAACTCCTTAATGATGCCATGGCATTGCATGGTAGCGTTTCCACTGCACAAGACCAAATAATGAAAGAAGTTGGTAACAATTCCTACGTGTCAGTTTATAGACCTAAATATGCAGAATGGCCGCCGAGGGAAATTTCTGAGGCCGCAGAGAATTTGCGCCCCAGGGAGGTAAATGGTGACATGGGGGAGGAGGGCCCGAAGGATGGAGTAGCTTCGCTACTAAAGTAGTCTTTCACAAAATAACTTTTGTTTCTCCAATACCAAAACTATGTTTAGTTAAGATTTTACAAATGAAAATCTTAATAATCATGAAAAAGAGAAATAAAATATCATTGACAGTGTTAAATACTAACGTGGCTATTTAACTTAATGGCACCGCACGTGCCGATAAATCCTAAGGGAACCCTCCCCCGCTCTTCCTAGTGGGATAAACAGGGTTTGTCACATTGAGAGAATATTCTATAGTGCAGGAATAATCAGAACATATTGTTGGATACAATTTTCTATCATTTACTTTTTGATGTCAAACAAAAGTAAAGCTCAGTACACAATTTAGTCATGGGTGGAAGGAGAATTAGGCATATAATGCGAACTACTTTTGGAGGTAAAAGTTGAGGGAAATGCGCCTTGCATTAATTCACATTGTTCACTGCCCTTACTGATGCGATGAAAGGATTTTGATTTTCATTATTATGTACTTTGCACGTTGCTTGTATTAAATCAATGGGCTACTTACCTCCTTGTTTTTCCTGCAGCTGATCTAAAAGGCTTTTTGAAAGAAAACTGAACTGGCGCAGACAAAGACTGATTCTTCATCCATCTGACATGTCACGCCAACAAATGGGGTTTTGTGCACTCTGTCAGTGTCTTAATCAGAGCGTCACGCCAGCCCGCAGCACCTTCCCGGCTCCCAGACCTCTTCCAGCACTTAATCCTTCAACTTGTGTACCTTGTACCGACATTCAGATGAGGGCCGATAACACCAGAGATTTACATGTTTCTGTCATCGCCCGGATTTGTCACACATCCCCTGCCGGCGGCTCCCGCCCCAGCCCGGGCAGCGGCGCTGGGAAGGGGGGGGACAGCTCGCGGGTGCCCTGGCTGGGGCGAAGCCTCTCGCCAGGTGGGCTTCCAGTGCCAGGGGGCTGACACGGGAATGGGTGGATGGATGGATGGATGGATGGGTGGATGGATGGATGGATGGGTGGATGGATGGACGGATGGATGGATGGATGGACGGAGGGATAGATGGATGGGTGGGTGGATGGACGGATAGATGGACGGATGGATGGATGGATGGATGGATGGACAGATGGACGAGTGGGTGGATGGATGGACAGGTGGGTGGATGGGTTGCTGGTTGGATGGACGGATGGATAGATGGATGGGTGGATGGATGGACAGGTGGGTGGATGGGTTGGTGGTTGGATGGACGGATGGATGGATGAATGGACGGATGGATGGATGGATGGATGGACAGATGGTCGAGTGGGTGGATGGATGGACAGGTGGGTGGATGGGTTGCTGGTTGGATGGACGGATGGATAGATGGATGGGTGGATGGATGGACAGGTGGGTGGATGGGTTGGTGGTTGGATGGACGGATGGATGGATGAATGGACAGATGGATGGATGGACGGACGGATGGATGGATGGATGGATGGGTGGATGGATGGATGGATGGATGGATGGATGGATGGGTGGACGGACGGATGGATGGATGGATGGATGGATGGATGGATGGGTGGGTTGGTGGATGGGGTTCAGCCAGGCAATGGGGAAGGAAGGACCCGCGGCCCCCATGCCGGGGTGGACAACAAGCTGCTGGCAGTCCTCCATCCCCTCAGGCAGGCGCTGGGCTTGGGGAGGCATGTCCCTGCCTGTGCCAACCCCCCGGAGCACAGGGTGTCCCCAGATGCCCCACCCCCGGGCTCTGCGCCGCTTCCCTCCACCCAGGCTGCACCCGGCCGGCAGCACCCGATGGGCCTCCAAACACAGGGAGAGTCGTGAAATGCATGAAACGAATCCAGAGCTGGAGAAAATGCTCCTTTGGGACACCCTTCGGACACCCTTCAGGTACCTCCTGGGAGGCAGTCGGTGACCCCGCTGTCAGCCCACCGCAGCGCTCTGTCCCCGGGGGTGGGCACCCAGCTCCCTGCCCGCTGCAGCTGGGATGGTGGCAGAGCTTGGGGCCACTTCAGGAGCACCCCGGGTTCTTCGGGAGGCCAGGTCACCTTGGAGCCTTGGTGCAGACAAGCCCTTGGCTGAGTTTCTGAGGGAGCTCTGTGACAGCGCTGGGGCACCGACAGCAGAAGGACACGGAGGTGTGGGAGTGGGGCTAGAGGAGGCCCCGGAGATGCTGGGAGGGCTGGAGCCCCTCTGCTGGGAGGACAGGCTGAGAGAGCTGGGGGGGGTCAGCCTGGAGAAGAGAAGGCTCCGGGGAGACCTTCCAGCCCCTTCCAGGCCCTCCAGGGGCTCCAGGAAAGCTGGGGAGGGACTCTGGAGCAGGGAGGGGAGCCATGGGACGAGGGGGAAGGGTTTTACACTGCAAGGGGGGAGATTGAGATGGGATGTGAGGAAGGAATTGTTGGCTGTGAGGGGGGTGAGCCCCTGGCGCTGGCACCAGCCCACCAGGGGGGGGTGTGACTGTCCCGGCTGCAAATCCGCAGCTTGCCAGCCCATTCACGTTCTGCAGGCTGGGTATTAGCCACTGTCCTCTTTCTATGTGTGCATACTGCTGAGAAAATGGAATTTGAACTCTCCGTGTTCCTTTTTGCTATAAAAATAAACAAACGAGCCGCTGCACACCCTACTCCCCCCCCCACCCCCGCTGCAGTGCTGCGTGCCCCCCCGGGTGGCAGCCGGCCGCTGCTGAGCCGAGCTCAGCCTGGCGCTTCCAGCTTCCCCGGCAGCCTTGCTGCCAAGCACGGTTTGCTCCGTTTTCTCTACAATTGTAAGGTCGGGGAGAATCCTTTTCCTTCTGCTTGGAAATTGAACTGTGGAAATGGTGAGAAGTCGGCGGGTGGAGCAGCGACCTGCGAACACCTTGAGACCTCCAGAGGCCCAGCCGGGCGCGGGGCTGTCACACCGGCAGCCGAAGGAAACCGCTCGGTGCGAGGAGCATCCCGGCTCCGCTGCCAGTGGCGTCCCCGCGCTTGGCCAGGCTCAGACAGCTCCACGGGACGGGACGGGTCACACGCGGGCACCTCTGCACGGCACCCAGCTTTGGGGAGGGTTGCACCTTTTCAGGTGGGCTTCTGCTCTGCAGGCGTGGATGTATGGTATTTGGGAAAGGGAAAGGGAAAGGGAAAGGGAAAGGGAAAGGGAAAGGAAAAAAAGGAAAGGAGAAGGAGAAAGGAAAAGGTGAAAGAATTAAAAGGAAAAGGAAAAGGAAAAGAAAGGAAAAGGAAAAGGAAAAGGAAAAGGAAAAGGAAAAGGAAAAGGAAAAGGAAAAGGAAAAGGAAAAGGTGCTAAGGGGTGCTAAGGACAAGGATTAAACCTAGCAGCCTCAGCCACTGCAGAGGGACGTGACCCCGCACTCGGGCTCGGGGCACGGTGCTGCTGTCCCGCGCGGGGGGTGGCTGCCGAAGGGGGGGCTCCTTGTGGGGTTTTACTGGCACCCCCGGGACACTGCATCTGGTCCAGCAGAAACAGAAATCGTGACACAAGGTGGGTTTTGGCAAAACAGAGGTGGAGCCAGTTCTCTGCCTGTCCCTAAACGCTGTCTGGATCCACCTGAAACACCTTGTTGAGCCACAAGCCGACGGCGGTGCCGGGTGCCAGGGCGTGCGATTCCTGCCTGGCTGCCGCAGAGCAATCCGGATCCAAGTTCTCCCCTTTCAGAGGCCTGACTGCGAGAAGCACCACGTCCCGTCTCCCAGCACCTCGCTGATCTGACCCGAGTTTAGGAACAGTTTCGTCCCCTTCCCCCAGCTCAGCCCACTGGCCATGCTCCCACCGGAGGGGGCTGCAGGAGACGTGGCCACCGACCCCGGAGGGTCTGCTCGGGGCTCTCACCCCGCTGGGACGTGGCTGCATGCTCTGGCAGCAATGCCAGTCCTCCCTGAAAAAAATCCCAACGCATTCATAAATCTTAAATTAAGCACCAGGGGTTCAAGAAACACCAGGGAAAAGCACAGAATGCCAGAACGGGTGGGGTTGGAAGGGGCCTCAAAGCCCACCCAGTGCCACCCCCTGCCCTGGGCAGGGACACCTCCCACCAGCCCAGGTAAATGTCACCCTGCAGTGGCCCAATGCAAGTGTGTGTAGATCGCCACGGCAGATGGACACAAACATCCTCCGGGAATGGAAAAATAAACCACCAGAGGACAATCCTCACGGCTGAGCACATCGGGTTTGTTTTGCAGCAATTTTAATAAGACTCCGGGTGCTCGGCGCAGAAAACAGCCACGGGCAGGGAACACAACTCCGCTTTTATTTCCTTGATGAAAATCCACCAAACTGCCCGTCAGGGCTCCAGCTTCACCCGCCCTGTGTCCCACCAGCCTTTCAGCATCCCCTGGGCCGTTGTCCCCCACGATGCGGAGACGCAGCCAGCTCTGTGCCCACGCCGTGCTGGGACCGCACCGCTCTCCGTGCGGCACACTGCCCGCCCGCCGGCTGGCATCGGCATCGCCATCGCCAACCCAGCGCTCCCCGGCGCCCGCGCTGTGCCGCCACATCCCCCAGCCCCGCCACCAGCCAAAACGACAGCCAAGAGGGGCGAAAAGGCTTCGCAGCCCATGGGATGCTGCCTGGAGAAATAAAAAATGCTAATTCAAAGGCTTCAGAAGCAAGAACGCGAAAAAAAAAATGCTCTGCAGAGGGTAAGATATAAAGTAGAATATTCCAGCCTTATCCCAGGCTGACTCCCAAATGCCGGCGTGTCAGCGGCACAGACCTGGAACCGGGTACAATAAAAAAGTTGTAATTCACGGCAGAATAAAGTGCCGCATCTATTCTGTGCGACTGTAATGCTTACATATAATCACTCCGACACATATTTTAAAGTACATTATGCAATACATAAAAAATAATGATTTTGAGACAAATTAAGCCATAACAGCCTCAAATCAGTTTGCCTACACAGTTAATATGTTGATTAATGTCCTGTTAGGACTGAGACACTCATTTTTATCTCATTATTCAACTCAGTGTTTTCCCTTAGCTATTGAATAAAAATGTAATTATTGCTCTAAATTATGTTATTATTAACTTTCACGTGGTGTTTCTTGATAAACAGCAGCACAAACAGAGGGCTGCTGGTGGTGAGGAGACAGGGATGAAAAATGCTTAAATAAATCGAACTGTTTATTGGCACGACTTTTCACGTCAGTGTCACAAAAACAGCCGGCTGCGCCTCTAGAAAGTGCACAGGAGGGGACCCCAGAACTCCAGGTTTTCCCATCAAAGTGCCCGGGAGGCTGGGTCCAGCGAGGCCGTCGGCCCAGGCACGGGAGGGATGGGGGGACACGGCGCCGCTCCTGTCCCCGGCTCCAATCCGCCGCCTCCCGCACGCCCCAGCTCTTCTCTGGGAGGGCAGGTCCTGCGCACCCACCCCTGGTCTCACCTCCTTTGGCCTCTGAAACTGTAGCTGGGCTCTGGAACACAGAATCGTCGCTCAGAAGCCATAGCTACCGGTATCAAAAACAACGTGATTGTCCGTTTCAAGTCTCATTATCTCCTTGAGAGTTGCCAAAATGCAACATAATTGATAAGTCAAGAGGTAGAAACTCTTGAAAACAAAATGAAAGAAAATCTTTTTCAGCGCTTAAATTTTGTATGGAAGGAAAGCCAAGGTGTTTTCAGTTTTTTGATTGCTTCTAAAATATTTTTTCAGGGTTTTTAGTTTAATCAAATGAAGTGATATTTAAAAAAAAAAGAGAAGTCAGCCGTTGTTCTTTCTGATGTCTCACTCCAGGCAGATTTTTTTTTTTTTAATAATGAATTGCAGGAAGAGCGTGGATTCAAACCCACCTGCGGGACCATCTTTGTCCAGATGTTCATTTGAAGGAGCGTAAAAAAGGGGAAAAAATTATATTCCCCAAGAAGAAACATCTTTACTGGGGGACCTAAACTCTCTGAGAACTTCCCAGGCATCCCGACCATTCCCAGCACTTTCCTGACTGCAGGGACCCTCTGCCCAAGAGAAGCTTTCCAGGGCGCTGGGTGTCCCTGGGGCTGGAGCCCTGGGCAGGGACCTGCTGGTGCTGGGCTGGGACTGGCGCTCACCAGCCTGGCACCGGCATCGACACCAGCACCAGCATCGGCACCAGCACCAGCACTGGCATCAGCACCAGCACCAGTACTGGCATCGGCACCAGCACCGGCATTGGCACCGGCACCAGCACTGGCATCGGCACTGGCATTGGCACCAGCATCGGCACCAGCCCCGGCCCCGGCAAAGCCGCAGCCCTGGCAAACTGGCGCCTGCCTCACATCCCCGAGAAGGAAGAGCCGTGGGTGCACAGCCGTTGTGGAGGAGGTATAAGGGATGCTTAGCTTGATTGAGAAAGGTTAATTACATGTGAAATGAGACTGGGATTCAGACTCTGTTTGCTCTAGATTTTGTGTAATGTTATATCAACATTGGGATTCTCTGTTATTCTATTAACAAAATAAACTCATTTTGTTTGGTTTCATTTTACTGTTGTTTTAATCCCACTGAACATTTATACTGTTATTTAATTTTACTAAACATGTGTGGATAGTAAAATACCTACAGAATTAAACTACCCAAGGATATTAAAGTGATCCAGTTCTCATAGAGATTTGATCTGCTAATTAGCCACACCAATTTTATGGATCATTGCAGCGTACTTAAAATGTATTGTTATATGTTCATAATCTTTTCTTAATGAGCTTTTATTGAGAGCACGGGCCAGCCTCGGTGCAATGTTCAACAGAGGGGTTTTTTCAAACCCTGCCTGCCTGCGCCTGGTGAATCACAGCACAACTCTGCACAAGAACCCGCCGGAGAAGAGTTATTAATTGCAGCTGGGACGGGGCCCGGCAGGTGCCACCGGGTGAGCGGAGCGGGGATGGGGGCCAGCTCGCAGCCGCTGCAGGACACAGCCCTGAGCATCCCTCCTGGCTCTGCATCGGGGCCCGCCGCACCCCAGAGGGAGAAACCTCTCCGAAAGTGGGATGACTCCAGGTGCCAGCCCCCTGTGCTGGGTCAGTTCTGCTGCTCTGACCCTCTCCCTGCATGACGGGCCAGCCGGGACCCACGGGAGGGCTGGGGGTGCTTTCACCCTGGGGTGTTGGTGGGTGAGAAGCTCAGCATTCACCGGCAACGTGCGCGTCCCCAGCAGCGTGGGCAGCAGGGCGAGGGGGGGATTCTGCCCCTCTGCCCCGCTCTGGGAGACCCCCCTGCAGTGCTGCCCCCAGCGCTGGGGCACCGACAGCAGAAGGACACGGAGCTGGTGGAGCGGGGCCGGAGGAGGCCCCGGAGATGCTGGGGGGGCTGGAGCCCCTCTGCTGGGAGGACAGGCTGAGAGAGCTGGGGGGGGGTCAGCCTGGAGAAGAGAAGGCTCCGGGGAGACCTTCCAGCCCCTTCCAGGCCCTCAAGGGGCTCCAGGAAAGCTGGGGAGGGACTCTGGAGCAGGGAGGGGAGCCGTGGGACGAGGGGGAAGGGTTTTACACTGCAAGAGGGAGATGGAGATGGGATGTGAGGCAGAAATTGTTGGCTGTGAGGGGGGTGAGCCCCTGGCCCAGGTTGCCCAGAGAAGCTGTGGCTGCCCCATCCCTGGGGGGGTTCAAGGCCAGGCTGGACGGGGCTTGGAGCCACCTGGGGCAGTGGGTTGCAGGAGACGTGGTGGCACACGCTGGTCCTTGGTCCCCGGCTGTGCGCGGGGCTGAGTTTTGTGCCGGGGTGGATGGGGCTGGGGCACAGCCGAGATGCAGTGTCAGGGCAAGCGCAACCCACGGCGGGTCCCACCCATCCCATCCTGCCCTGGCCCTGGGGGCTCCCACGGTCCTCGGCCCCCCTTGCCGTCGAGGGGTTGCTACTTCATTAATTAGAGACCACAGAATGGAGAGCTGAGGAGTGAATCGTAGATCACGGAGCGTGCTGTTCGGCGCTGGCACGGGCTCATTTAACAATTCAAGGGTCACTACCTGCAAAAGTGAGGACACAGCTTACAAGCGCGCGGATCCAGCCAGTTACAATGTGCGCATCGGGATAATGAACTTAAAACAATCGCAATTAGCAGGCCGAGACAAAGGATTAAAATTAAAAATGAATGGTGCGGTGCGTGCAGTTGCTTGTAGAGCAGCGCTAAGCCCCGCTTAATCCATTTTAATTGGGCGCGGGCCGGGCGGCGGGAGCGCGGCGGCGGCGGCGGCTGGGGAGCGGCGATACACCGGCCTCCCGCGGCGATAAGGGCCGTCACGGGCCGGGGGGCACCCGGTGCCCACCCCCCCCGGGGAGCGGGTGTCAGCGTGTCCATCAGATGGCGGGCGGCGGGGGGAGCGGGGGTCCCCGCCATTGTGCCGCCGTTGTCATTGACTGATCAGGCCTTTTAAGCGCGCTTTCAGAGTCAATGAAACCACCTGAATAGATGAAAGGCAGACAGCTCCTGACAAACAAGGGGCTGCGGAATATTCATTGTGCATCTGCGAGGGAAAGATTAATGTATTAGAAATTAAAATGGGCCCGGGACGTATGATCTTGCTCTAACACTTGGCCAGACCTGTGTCACCCACCGCGAGCGCCTGAAGTCGGCAGACAATCCTGCCAAGGTAGCGGGGAATCATTAAGCATCCGGCTATTGTGCGCGGTGAATAATAAAACTTTCCCCCCTATTCTTTGCCCGGAGCTGACAATGAATAATTCTGGAGCTATTTGCAATGTTAACAGCACCTATCTTGCCCATCCATTCCTTTACGATAAGGATGGAAATATGCATTTCAACAGTCTGCACAGATAGTGATTCACAGGCGCTTCAAAGGACACCTGCCACTCAAGCGAAGGGCTGTCAGTCTCCCACCGCCGACGCTGCCAGGAAAATGGCGAAAAAGATTATCTGCACTTTATTTCTTTTTTCCTCCGATTATAACACTGTTACATTTGCCATCAACTGACAAGTGATTTACACTCGCAACTGTAATGTGTTTAAGCTAGAAAAAGCTATTCTCTTAGGCAGCCCTTATTCTTTCAAGGTTTACAACTGTATCAAATATACTATCGCAAATGTGATCTCGACCATACAGAATGCCATTATGGGAGATATTAGAAGCGTTTAATCTGTTTGCTAACATAAAGGTGACATTGATAAAGCCCTATCTTTGACGTCAGGACCCAGCCAGCTCGGCCTATTTTTGCAGAAGAGCCGCGGTTCTTGGGGGTGTGCCCGGAGGGTCTCCAAACTTCCCCCCAGCAGGCGCCAGGCGTGGATACGGCTCGCTGGGGGAAGTTTTTTCGGGAGGAGGGGTGAATCCGGAGCGAGGCACCATGGTCCCCTGCAAGGAAGACGACGGAGGGCGCACGTGGGCTCCCAGTGGCTGTGTTACAGCAGGAGACGTCTCCTGGCGCAGTGACCTCAGGACAAAGCTGAAAGTCCCTCCAGTGGCATTTCTCATGGCCCATGGCCCCCCAGGAGTGAGGCGCCCTGTGGCTGTGCCATGCGAGCAGAGCTGTCAGACTCGTCCCCGTGTCCCCGTGCCATCCCTACGCCCCACCTGTGCCCCGGGAGCCCCTGGGCAGAGGTTGAGCTTTCGGAGCTGAACCCTTGGGCAGGGCCAAACGCAGGGGCAGGTGGTCCCCAGGTCCGGCTCCTGCAGCCCGGCTCTGGACGGGGGGCAACGCGTGCCTGGGAAAAGGGCAGAGCTGCAGGGGGGGTATTCGCACCAGCTCAGCTGCGGGACCCCCGGCACCACCATTCCTGCAGGACCCACCTGACCCCACAGCCCTTTATCCAAGAAGCAGCCGGGGGGACCAGCCCTGGCTCCCGATGCCTGCGGTGACCCCCCCAGCCAGCCAAGCCCCAGGGAGGGAGAGCAAGTGGTGAAATGGGACGGGAAGGTCCGGAACCCCCCACAGGCTGCAGCACAACCTGGGAAATTCCTGCGCCTGGGTCTGGGCAACCCCCGGTAGCCATGCAGGCCCGGGATGGAGGGATGGAGAGCAGCCCCGAGGAGAAGGATTTGGGGGTGTTGGTGGGGGAGAAGCTCAACACGCCCCGGCAACGTGTGCTGGCAGCCCAGAAACCCCCTGCATCCCGGGCTGCATCCCCCATCCCTGGAGGTGTTCGAGGCCAGGCTTGGAGCAACCTGGGCTAGTGGGAGGTGGCACTGGATGCACCCCCAGGGCAGGGGGAGGCACTGGGCGGTCTTTAGAGGTTCCCTCCAACCGAAACTATTCTATGGAACAGCCATGTGCACTGCGCCCCTCAAGCAGCTCTCCCAAAGGGGGGTCCCTGGGGTGGGTCAGGCTGTGACACTCAGCGGTACTTCATACTTGGGAGGAGGTTTTGTTCAGAAGCGAACGTGAGTTGGTTGCTCCTCCGCCCCCCTCCGTTGCCCCCACACCCAGCAGCCGCCGGCACGGCAGTCCCGCTGCCCCACCGCAGCCCCCGTACCTGGGGACACAGCAGGACAGGAATGCTGTCGCGGTCACCCCCGGAGGACGAGGGGATGGCCACGGGGTCGCTGCCCAGCGGTGTGCTCTCAGGGACGCTAAATACAGCTAAATACCACCCTTACGGCAGGCGCACCTGTAGAACGCTTACAGAGCCTCATACACATATCCACACACATCTTTATAAAATAATCTGGTTTTCCAAGCATCAGCGGCCAAGCGGTCGGTGCCGTGCCCCTCCGCCGAAGGCAGAGCCTGCCCGGGATTCCCCCACCCTGGAGACCCCCGGGCAGCCACGGCCCTTCCAGCCAGTCAGTCCCGCCTCTTGCTCCACTCTGCGTTATCCCAGCGGAAAAACAAACAAGAAAAAAAAAAAAAAAGCCCATCACTCTACTCACATTTATCTTAAATATTTTCCAGATTATTTGCTTCAGATTCTTCCTCAACAGTGCTCCTATTGTGGCGCCTAAGCGGACTCCACCAGCACCAAGGCCCCGCTTCATCAATGTTCACTTTCTTTCAACCCCAGAGTCACCAGGGAGTGACCCGGAGCCGCTGCGTCCGCACCCGAGTTCTTCCCATTGCACAAATAGTTTTAGTTCGGGAGGAACAAACGCCGATGTGTTGTGTGTCCTGGCTGGCACGGCTCCCGTGGGCACCAGCCGCGCTGAGCGTCAGGCGAGGGCTTGGGGACAGAACACAAAACACCCCAAAAGCTGCCCAGGTCCGTGCACTCGCAGCGGATACCGCAGCCCCCAGTGATACTGGGCACGAACATCCCTGTTGGTGCCAGCACCACAGCACCACCAGCGTGGCGCCGAGCACCGCGGCTGGGCAGGGACACGGGTCCCGCTGCTGCCACCTGGACCCGCTGGTGAACCTCCACCACGGCTCACCGGGACCCGTGAAGCCAGGGTAATGAAACACGGACTAATTAAAGATCTAGTCTGATGGGACGATCTGGAAAGCGGCCCCAGCCCGAGCCGTGGGGGTGCCCCTGGAGCCCTGCCAGGCTGCTGGTGGGGGGCACCCAGCCCGTCCCGCAGGCGGCTCCTCTCTGCGAGGGGCACCGTCCCCCCGCAGGACCCGGGTGACCCTTGTGCGGGACAAAGCGGGTATTTTCCACCCGGCTCTGCAGCGCGGCACTGCTGGCGATGCTGATGCCAGAGACACTGACTCATGGGGTTCCATCCGCAGGCGACGTTCCTGCCTCGCCACCCCCCCACCGGGCGCCTGTGCCCCCGCCGGCAGCGCCGGAACAGCCCCGCAGACCCCTCTGCTCCACACACACCCCAGCCCCAGCTGCATCCAGGTAACATCCCACGTGTTCCCAACAGTTCCATGCACGGATTTTCCCAAGTTTCCTCAGTGTCAAATCCAACCCTGCCCGTCATTAACGCGGGGCTGCTGCCTGCCCTCCGGCACCTCGTGTCTGTCGTTGAGTCTGTTCTCCATTTTGCCACAAAAAGTGGTAAACAGCTTCATTCGTAGAGCGGGCTGAAGTGGAGAGAAGATCAAACGTAGCCACGGGTGACTCCCTCGTGAATGCATGGCCACTTCGTGGTTTCCGCAGTAAATTTTTAAAGCCAAGCGAGGGGAGGGGAAACACTCCGAAACGAAGAACAACCAACAGGCAGCAACAAAACCCCTCGTGGCAGGCAGCAGGCCACTCGCTGGGCGATGACAAGGCCAAAACGCGAGTGACCGTGGCCGTGGCATGAGCAGCGGAAGGACACGGTTTCCTCCTGCTGACTGTTGGGTGCCCGGCGGCCGGCATCCGGGTCCCGGCTGGGACTTGCACCCCGCACACGATTTCCACGAGGCTCCCGAGGTCATTTACGTTAGGGCTGGGCAGGGCAGAGTCCCCGCCGAGCGGCACAAAGATGTTTTTAAATTGTCATTGCTCGGGGGAAAGGCCAGCGTGGAGTGAGGGAGTGGGAGGGGGTCTCCCCGGCCGGGCCGCAGCAGGACGGGCTGGAAACCTCTCCCGGGAGGAAAAGGCAAACACCAGCCTGATGCCGTCCCTCTGCACCCGCCTTTGGGGTGCGCTGGGAATATATGTGCTCTTAAACGGTCCCACGCTGTTTGCAGCAGGCTCTTCTCTCCACGGACGGCACTTAACTTCCAATGTCACCAAGTGGACTGGAGGGGAACTATTAAGATATTAAAAAGCCAGTGGAAACAAGGTGTCTGCTACACGGTTTTTGAAAGTAGAGTAGAGCATAAATCAACCCTCGAACTCGCAGTCTACCTGCAACATCTGCACTTGTGCGCGATGCGGGGACGCGGGGCCAGGGCCGCGCTTGCAGGGACAGCAAACGACACCGCAGCGCTTCATATTTATTCTCTCTCAGTGACTCCCATATAAAATTTGCTCGGAGTACAAGTCAGAGCCAGAGTTTTATGGCTATGAAAGCCCCACACCTGACCTCGTACCTGAGGAATCACGCGGTGGTCCTGCTGCTTCGCAGGTTGCCAGCAGTAAAGATTTGAGAATCAGGAGCGGGCAGCTTCATTGCCAATTCATGAGAGGGCAGGAAATGCAATTTGCTCTCCTCCGTCACAGCCAGGTTCTGCTTTCGTGCCTCCACTCCGTGAGGGATGGCTCATTTCTCTGCTGAAGTCGGCACGCCGGGAATGTCACGGCACCTTCTGGGACCAGCATGGGCCCAGGTCCCTGCTCCCCACCGGGGGAAGGGGAGCGGGAGCGGACCCGGCACAGCTGCCTCTCGCGCGCGGAGACAAGTTGTGAAAGTTTTACCTTCAAAATACGGCGCTTTTCAAAATAGTTGATTTTCATCCTATGGGACGAGAGGGTTGAATTTTCTGCTGGAAGTGATGTTTTGAAACAACTTTTTAATCTTCAAAAAACTCTCAGCAAAATATGAAAATAGCCATAGTCTAGACTTTTGTGTTTCAGTGGCTTCCGCAAATAGCGAGCACCCAGCGGCACCATCCCTGTGCCGTGCCGGCTGCTGGCGAGTCCCCAGCCCCATCCTGCAGCGGGACAGGGATCTCGCTGCCGAAAACTCTGTGGTGGAGAAGGAGACACCTGCACCGAATGTCCCTGGCAATGACAACATGGAGTGGCATTGCCAAATAAAAAATCTGAAGATGCACAAAGCTACAGGATTCCTTCTCTCTTCCTTCCTTCCTTACAAACCCAGGGTCCCACCACAGCTGCTTTTTCAATAGATCGCCTTGAAACCAGTTTTAACCCAGTTCTGCAGCAGTGGAACCCTGTTCTTCAATGGTGGAACCCAGTTCTGCAGTGGTGGATCCTCCCTCTTGCCCATGAGCGAAGCCTGCATGGAGGTTCCCGTGCTCCCAGCATCTCCACAGATCCAGCCCTTGGAGCAGACCCGCTCCCTCGGCCAGGACCGTGGGCTTCTTCTGACCCCGCTGGTTTGGGAACCGTGACCTGCAATTGTCAGCGTAGAGTGGAACCAGTTCAATGAGGCCCCATCAACGAAAGGCCACCTTGTCGGGTCGGCCGGGTCTCGTCTCTGTGTCCCTCCCACAACGCAGCGTATAATCGACCCCGTTATGCCGCAGAACTAAAACGGAAGAAGCTACGGATCAGGGTGGAGCCGTGCCGATGGCTGCGAATAAAGCGGATTTTGTTCTGAGGGAGCGATATTTTTAAGACCATGTCTTTGACCCGCGGGCAGAGGTTTACGGTCCCCTCGCAGAGCCGGGTTCTGCAGACCTCGTCCCCGGGGGAGGTGGGATGTTCCCGATGCCGATCCCTGCCGACGCTGTGCCCGACCCAGCCGGCGGCCGCCCCTTGGCAGGCTCTGGTTGTGTACAGACGTTTAGAGCAACATGTGCTGTAGGTTACGAAAACACACAGGGATGCCCTTCCAGCGATTTATCCCCCTGGATGAGGGTGGAAAGCGGTCAGGTTTATGTGGGCAGGTCGTCCGCTTAACACAAGAGCCAATTCAGCCTCCGTCCCACTAAATTATCCGGCAAGGGCTGAACCCTATTTTTCTTTTGAAGTCGAACAAGGGCGCTGAAATAATTTGTGGATCTGGGTTCCTAATATTAAATAATTCTTACCATTTAAAACAGTTTTTGTAGGAAATATTTTATAGTTAGAGAAATAGTTTTTGACATTTTGGGGGGGAAAAGAACAATGGACCGTTTACAGGTCTACACAGTAGATTAATGAATCTAATTGAGTCTGTGGGGAAATGCTTCAGTTTAACTACTGGAACTAATTTATACATTCACTACATCGTAATAAGTCAATTTAAGTTTCTGGAAATAAAACTGGATATCCTGGGTATAGATTTGAACTATAAATTTCTGCAAGAAAGGAGTCTGTGTGTTCATTATACATTGTAAAATTACCATATGGACCTGTCAACACTTCTTAGCACAGCTTTGTAATAATGTCATTTAGTTTAACATTGTAATGTGCCAACTGAATTAATGCGTATGACACAATGAATGCCTCCCAACCGCTGGTTCTGGGGAGGTTTGCAACTTTTAAAAGATGTTTCTTATGCAAAAGAGCCTTGCCTGTATTTGCACAGCTAATACCTGGCCTTTGATGGGGTGTTATCAGCACTAACGAGCGGCAGAGAACTGTTCCACTCCCAGCCACTGCTTCTGCAGTTTGACGAATGGGGATGGGTGTGTTGCAAATGCAACAAAATCCTAATTACCGTCAGCAGGACACGGTGCTGGTTCCCCCCCCTGCCAAGCCGCACCTGAAAGCACCTCTTTTTCCTCTCGCTGTCGCCGCCAAATTTCTCCTCCCTCCCCTGTTACTGGGGGCTCCGCGGCCGCTGCTCGCTGTTGGCCACGCGGGCCGGAGGAAAGACGGCCCTTGGTCTGAATTACTCAGTGCCTGCCACGCTTCGCATTCCCCGCTTTCCCTAACTTGCTCATAATAAACACCCTTTTCATTCGTCCAGCCAAAACATAGAAGTCCTGGGCGGCAAATGGCGCTGGTGCTGCTGCCTGCGGGGCAGAGAGCAGAAAGGCACTTCAGGCCAGCACTCGAGACATTTGCCAGCCGCTGCCCAGCTGCCAGCCCCGTTGGGAGCCACACGGCCGGGCTGGGTGCCCGCCAGCCCCGCGGGGGACACGGTGCACCCCTGGGACCGCAGCCCCCGCGGTGCTCCCGCTCCGGCAGCCTGGACCTCCCCCCGCGCCGGAGCAGAGGGGAGTCTCTCCCGAGGGTGCTCTGCAGAAATCAAGCGGCGTTTGGCCCTTTGTCCTTTATTTGTCTGCTTCTTTTATTTCACCCCCTCCTCCCCGCGCCTATCAGCAGCCCTGCTGAAGGGACACGAGAGATTTTGTAAAATATTATGGCATTTGGCTGGATGAGGGGAAGGGAGGTGGGCTGCTGCTTAAAGGCGGAAAAAAATAAACTTGCTAATCTGCCCGTAATTGAGCTACAGGCATCCAAGTGTGAAAGCCCCCCGCTCTCCTCGCCTGCGAGGGGCACGGCTGCTGTTTGCCGGAGCAGCCCGGCGCTGGCTCCTGGTGCGGCCGCAGCATCGCTCACCTGCCGGCTGCAGGGATGCTGCCCGATTTCCCTCGGGATGCCGGCTCAACGACCAGGCGAACAACTAAAAACCCTACCTCGGTGAATCAGGGGAACAGGCTAATCCCCACAAACAGATCGGATTTAGGATTTGATTCTCGGGTTCTTATCCAATTGCACAAAGCTGCGCAGACCCAGCCGCGCCGGGGCTGCCGAGCCCCACGAGGAGGTGGCCAAACGCCGGGTGAGCGCTCAGAGCCGGCTCCGCACGCCTCCGCTGTGCCGAGTGCTCCCGTTTGGAGTGAGGGTGGTGAAACAGACCCTTTTTTGGTAATTAAATATTGTAACTAAGGTTTTGCATCGCTAATTACGTATTAAAATCCAGTAGTTATTTACATTTCTGCACTCTGATTTCTACTTAAAGCTATAACGGTTAATGTCACTACTTATGCAAACCTGATGGCATCTGCCTATAAAAGGATGATTATAAAAGATTAGCGCCTTACCTATAAATTCATCTCACTAATAAGCAACACGCTCATGATTGAAAGTCAAAGAGACTTTCGAAAGTAGTTGGATGTTTTATTTCCTTTTAAAAAAATTATCTGATGACAATGAAAGAAGTGCTTGCGAACAGCGTGTGTGTCAAAAGTAATAGTGCCGCGCGCTCGATAGTTCTGGAAAGAGTGATAAATAGCGGATCCTCAATTACGTCTTTGCTTTATTCCCCAAGTGACTTGTATTTTGGCTGATATACAGTCAATGTGATTGCAGTTGTTTCCCAATGCAAGGAAAATGCCCTTCATGAAAACATTATTAATTACAGGGAGCTGTAATTGTGGGGAGGGCTGGAGGAGAGGCAGGGATGGAAGCGCCGCTTGGGCAGAGGGAGGCCATGCTGGCCACCTGGGCTGGGCTACCACTGCCTGCCCGCACTTGCCAGCCCTGATGGCCACAGAAGCAGAGGGACGTCAAGAGGCAGCAAGTGCCTCGTCAGCGGGGATGGAAGGGGTGACGGGGGGAGGACCATGCCCAGCATCAATGGGAGAGGAACGCTGTTTGGGAGCCCCCCGAGGTCCTCCAGCCCTGGCCGCTGCACGGGGACAATAACCGTGGTGGAGAAGCCCTGGCTCTGAGCTGGTCCACACAACCCAGTTCCACCCAGGCAGCCCTTTCTCGCCCCAGACGCTTCCCAGGCTTTTAACGCCATCCTCGCCTGTGGTCCCATCCTCCGCCATGCCCAGGTACACCATCGCCTGTGCCAGCAGGAGCACAGGGCAGCGGAGCCATCCCACGCCTCCGTCCCCAGGGACGGCTTGGCTGGAGCGCGGGGGCACAGCCCCTGCTGAAACCCGCCTGGCTCTTTCTGGAAAGGCCCGCTCACCGTGTCCATAAAACAGGTTTTTCCATTTATCGTATGGTCCTTGTTTCCCTTTAATAAACCTGTAATTGTACATGCTCAGGGATATTTGCTATGCTTCACGCTTTGACATCTCCTGCATGAACCTTATCCAGGTTAAGAGAGGTCACTAGTCAGTAATGATTTCCCAAGAGCCCAAAACCAGAATCCATTTTTTTATTTGGAATATCTTTTATTTAATTAACCGCCAAATCAGGGAGACGGTGTTCCTACCGGCATAGGAAATAGAAAATTCCTACTGGAATAGGAAATATTTCAGCGAATTTCCAGCCGGAGGATTTCTCCCTCCCCCGGCGAAGCCGCCCACTGTGCGTGGCGCGCAGCGCCCACAGCACCCGGCGCTGGGCTCCTGCTTCCTATCCCCCTCTTCTCCTCTCTCTCTTTTTAATTATGAAAATCAAGGAACCCATAATTCCCATGACAGCTGTGACTACATTCAGACTTAACCATAAACTATGCAGCAAATGCTTGGTTTGTAGGAAATCGTGTTCTATAACATATGTTTCTCATTATGGGGTAAATTTGCAAAAGACTAAGGCTCGTTTCTCCTGCAGGTGGGAAGGCAGGCCATGCATTCCCTGCTACCTGCTTTGCACCTGCAGCCCGGCCTTTGGAAACACGGGGGTGAGACTCACTGTTGTAAGGAGAGACCTCACAAGGCCGAGGGGAGACCTTCTCGCTCTCTACAGCTCCCTGAAAGGAGGGGGGAGCCAGGGGGGGTCGGGCTCTGCTCCCAAGAACAGGCCATGGGACGAGAGGAAACGGCCTCAAGTTGTGCCAGGGGAGGTTTAGGATGGATATTAGGAACAATTTTTACACTGAAAGGGTTATTAAGCATTGGAAGAGGCTGCCCAGGGCAGTGGTTGCGGCACCCTCCCTGGGGGTATTTAAAAGACAGGTAGACAGAGAGCTTAGAGATATGGTTTAGTGATGGGTTTTGGCAGTGTTAGGTCAATGGTTGGACTTGTTGATCTGAAAGGTCCCTTCCAACCTGGACAATTCTGTGATTCTGTGATTCAATGGAGCTGGAGGAGGAATTCCTGCCCGTGGCCATGGGTGAAGGGAATGCCTGCCTGGGGGGCACCTGTGGGACGGGCAGTGGTGAGTGCACCATGGTTTGTTGGTGACAGAGGAGACGTTGCGTGGGAATGCTGCGGTGGAAACACCAGGGTTAACAGGAGATGGGGGTTTCTGTGCTCCCCCAGAGCTGACTTGCGTGAGCACGGCTGTCTCCACAAGGACAGGGACGGGGAACTGGCCCCGAGCTCTGCCCCCGAGCCAAACCCTCCCTGTCCCAGCCCGGGGAAGAGGCACCACTTCGCAGGAATTACACCGCGAGATGTTTTGCCCCAGAGCTCTTTTCTAAAGTTCCCGGGTCAAAGCCTGCCTTGGCTTTGCCCGGCTGCTGGTGGCACCGACCAGGCCCCCCCTGGACCCCCGCACCGTCCTCTCTGGACGTGTTGCTCATATCCATCTGTGCGTGGCGTCCAGCCTTGCCCAGCTCTCCTGCTCAGCAGGCACGGGGAGCCCTCAGCACCCCCTGCTCGTTGCAGGGTCAAGGCACGGCCCGCAGACCCCAGAGGCCGCGTGCCCTGTCCCGGCGGGTCCCGGAGCATCCCTGTCCCCTGCCCCATCCCTCCTCCCCACGGTTGTGTGACTGCGGGCTGCACCCTCTCCGGCTGCGACTGTCCGCATCGGGGCATGGGAGACGGGGGTGGCTTTGCCCTGGCACAAAACCCCCGGGGTCTGCCGGCGTCTCCCCGAAGTCCCAGGGCTGCACGGCAGGATTTGGATTGTTTGGAAGCGTCTCCCGAAACATCCCCGAAGCCTCCGGCAGTCCCCTGCGCTCAGGGACAAGGGCCGCGGCACTGGCAAACCTCCGGCGGCTGAAACTGGAGTTCAGAGGGTCGACGTGGGGCGGAGGCGGGTTCGTTGTGCCGTGAGCAGGCAGCGCGGGCGACATCCCCCCCGGGCTGGCAGCGCGGGCGACATCCCCCCGGGCTGGCAGCGCCCGCGCCCTGTCCCGCAGCGGGTCACCGTCCCCGAGCCCCGGCGGCTCCGGCTGCACCCGCCGCAGGCTCCTGTGCCGCCACGCAGGGCTCAGCCTCCGAGTCCTCCTCCGTCTCCGTCCCCAAGTAAAGAACACTTCCTCCCCCTCCTGGCTGCTCTGCTTTCATCCTTCCACGGCTTTAGCCGCGTACCCGCGCTCGCCCATCGTCCAGTCTCTTCGTGTCCGTCCCCTCCCTGCACCCGTTGTCTCCCCCGTCCCTATCCAAAACACCTCCCTTCATTGTAAGTTTGAAAAAAATTAGCAGAAGCACGTTGCAAATGGCAAAGGGAATTGGTGTTGGCAAATTCACCAGCAAGAAAAATGAAAGCAAAGTTTCCGTTTCACCTGGAACCCTCAGTCTGGGCTTTCCTTTTAGTTTCAGGGGGAGCGTTTTGCTGCAGGTAATTCTGTGGAGAAATGTGTTGCAAAAAACGTTTGGTCATGGCAGTCCCTCTAAGACATTGCAAAATGAGAGGGCCCCGTCTCCCGCAACACCCGCAGAGTAACTCTAACCTCCGTATCCCTTCCAAGAGCCTACTGGGATGGCTTATTTGATCCTCACTGCTCCATTTTTTCAGTGAAATCTCTGCAAATTGGGACTAGAAATAAAGAAAAATAAAACAAAGTAATAGATGTACAGAAGTATGTATTCTTACATGTGTTATAAAATTGCTCCATCGGCTGTAAGAGCAGAGTTGCCATTAAGTATTAACTAGACAGGTATTAGCAACAGCCCGTGTCACTGCTCTAAAGGAAATCAATATACAACATAAATGCAAAATCAAAAGGTTCTTCCCCTGATGGTATCATCTCACCAGCACCGAACAAATAAACACCACATTGCCTGTTACCGCTCCCCGGCCCCTCAACCTCTCCTGCATCGCCCAGATGTTCCAAGGCAGGCGCATCGGAGGCCAGCACGGAGGCCGGGTGGCTCGCTGTGGGGAGCGGCTCGTGGCCCATCCCTGCCTGGGCTCCGGCAGATGCACTCCAGCCCCAGCCCCTGCCAGTGCCGGCCGCGCTCGGTGGCCGTGGCATACAGAGGAGCACGATGCCCCCAGCCCCGGCATCACTGCACAGCCACGCACCGCCACGGGCATCTTCCCGAAGGGCAAGTGGCTTTCCCAGTCTTACAGAACTGGTATTCCGGTACTTCTCAGCTGGGTGACGGTGTCATCCCAAAGCAAAGCGCTTCATCTGCCATGTCTTCTCCAGGCAGCTCTAGGCATGGGGGCCTGAGCGGCCCCGCGGGAGCCCATCCCCGTGGAGCATCACGGAGGACGAGCCCCTGCTGCCGTGGCCAGGAGCACCGGCCGGCCGGGGCAGCGCGGGCGCAGGGCTGGGCACTGACCGGTACCCGCCTCCACGGCCCAGCTGGGCTAGAGCAGGTCTGCTGGGCAGACATGTAATCTGGTCTTAATGACGAAGCCACCGGGGTGTTGCTACCTCCCCTGGTAACTGCTCCATATGTTTAATTATGCTCGCTGTGAGGAAATTACATTTTCTTTCAAGGCTGAATTTGTCTAACCTCAACTTCCAAGCATAACTTTAAATGAAGAATGAAGATTATATTTTTAGGATGTGTGATCATTTGCTGGGAGAAAGCATACAGAACACATAACATATCAGGAGAAGCTGCCTCATTAGATTAATTAACTTGTGCAGGCGAAGCCTTACACGCCGGCTCTGGAAGGAGCGAGAGCCCTCAGCTGCCATCGCTCCCCAGGGAGGGGGAGCTGCAGGAACATTCAGCTTCTCGCGGGCTTTGCAAGGGCGATGTCCGGAATGTGTGGCCCTGGTTTGCAGTATAAACGAATTTACAGCTTTTCCTTCAGTCCACCCAGAACACGTGTAGGAACATATGCAGCAAATAGGTGCCCTTAAGGAATAGAAGAAAAGGACCCATCCGTGGGAAATCACCCCCGGGCAGGACACCGGCTGCGCCCCGCAGTGCCCGGTGCTGCCACCCACCCCTCGGGACCACCACTGCCCCGCGAGCCGGGGCTGCCGGCACCTCC
>VXBH01001775.1:192983-205207 GCA_013400035.1 Rynchops niger
TGCTCCTGCTCCTGCTCCTGCTCCTGCTCCTGCTCCCCAAGCCCAGCCGCAGACCAGGACCAGCGGCTGGAGGCACTGGTGAGTGCGGGCAGGGCCGGGGGGGGTGTGTGGAGCCTGGTGAGCAGCATGGCACTTTGCCCCCCTCCTCTTCTGGCCTCTCTCCCTGCGTTTGTGCCTCTGACACAGGCGCACAAATGAACTGCCTGCGTGTAGGTGTGAGAGAGCTCACTGACCGCTGCAGCCCAGGCTCAGAAGGGCTTTGGGCCATTGCGTTGTGACCTGCGGTGGCCACCTGACCCCTGGGCACACAGTGTTGAGGAGCCGCAGTTGAGGTGGGATGCACGCGTCTCGGGATGCGGTGATGCACGTGGCCTGGCATGCTCTGCTACATTACCCACTCTGGAGCTCTCCCATAACCAAAGCCTTTTGCATACGGAGCAGAAGATAAGCAGCAATTAGTGCACTTATGAGCCTAATCTTGAACCGCCTGACAGGCGAGAGTGGCTGCAACTTCCCCGCGATTTCTGTGCCGGGAGATGGGATCAGCTAACGGGGACCTGGCTGGTCTTCTCCTCTCCCACAGAGGGGACACTTGGGTCTGAAACGGCTCCGCAGTGCTTTATCTGAGAGCTGGTGCTGTGGGGTCTGCATGCATACGCTGCATTCCGTTCATCAATATTTTACATATGCAGGTGTAGGTAATCTTCATTTTTATGCAAATCTCTCTGCAGCCAGCCAGGTGCATTTCCCGATCTCTATTCATCATCAAGAAATCCAATAACTTGGCTGTGTACTTACATCTGGTTAGGGGTTGACCCAATGTGCACTTAAGCATGGATTTCAAATATGGGCAGCAGGGAAATAGCTTATTTCCCCCCTGGCCTTTATAAAATTAAATGCAAAATCCCCCGGTGTTAATGCAATGTTAATGTTGCAAGATCAAGCATTTAAAAGTCAGGAAATTCCATAACTTGAGGTTGCTCCAGTGATGCTGAGTTGATACATTGCCCATCCGATGTATTTTCTTGCATACTTTAATGATAAATATTAATCAATAATTAAGAAATTAAATAAGCAATAATAAAATATTGCTAGTACCTCAGCAATACTGAAATAAAGGGAAGTCTGGTAGAAAATACCCTGTGTCTCCTCGGAGACCCTTTAAGATGTCCTTAGTGGTACAGATAAGCCTGACAAAAAGGGGTTTGAAAAGGTAAGCTGGAGTTTTGACAAAGTGGTGTGTTTGGGGCCAGGAGGTGTCTGTTTGCCATAGTAATTTTGCATTTTTACGTGAGGAAAAGCACTTTGGGGAGGTGCTGAGCGCTGCTGCCCTTCCTGCAGCCGAGGTGTCTTGTGGCCCCGGGGCTGAGCCGGCCCCGGCAGAGGGGCATCAGCTCCAGAGGTATTTCCAAATACAAGAATTCTGTTTCCTCCTTTTAACACAAAAAATCAACTGAACTTTTCCCTGGGGAATAGCCCTGGGCTGGTTTCCTGCTGCCGGCTGTGGGTGCTGTTGGAGCCCGGTGATGCTCTGGGAGGGTGCCCACCCCCGGCTCCGCGCCTGTTCTCCACCGTAGTGTGGCTCTTCCACCAAATCTGCTCCCACGTGGGGGAAGGTGTCTGCCCTCCCGCTGCCAGCCGTCAACATCGTGGTGATTCTGGTACTGCTGCTGCTTCAGAGGCACGGCGCTCTCGGTGTGGTTTGCTGGCTTCAAGCAGGAAGAGTGTTTGTTTCCCAGCATCCCGGAGCGCCCGGGGTCGGCAGGGACCCCTGGAGGTCACCGGGTGCCAGCCCCTGGCAGAGCAGGGTCCCCCAGCGCAGTCGGGCAGGAACGCGCCCAGGCGGGTTTGGGATCTCTGCAGAGCAGGAGACTCCACACCTCTCGGGGCAGCCTGGGCCAGGGCTCGGGCACCCTCCCAGCAAAGGAGTTTTCCCTCCTGGGGAGATGGGATTTCCCGTGTCCCAGTTTGTGCCCCTGGCCCCTGGTCCTGTCCCCGGGCTGGGCATTGAGGAGATCCCTCTCAGCCCGCTCCTCTCCCGCGGGACGGCCCCAGGGCTCTCCGCCTGTCCTCGGCACAGAGATGCTCGGCTCCCTCAGCATCCCCGCAGCCTCCGCGGGACTCTCTCCGGCAGTTCCCCGTCCTTGTGGAAGCGGGGAGCCCGGCACTGGACCCCGTGCTGCAGCTGTGGCCTCCCTGGGGCAGAGCAGAGGGGGAGGATGACCTCACCCTTTTTCTTAGAAATATAGGGAAAAAATTAATTCCCCCTTTGGAAAGGACAGGAGCAAAAGCCTGGCTGGTGTTGGCCAGTGTGGCACCAGCACTGTCCACTGGTGCCATCTGTGGGCTTGCAAGTGCCCTGGCTGCCCTACGTAATGATTTTGTTGTCGTGTTTTGACCATGTCTTTGTTTACAAGTTCCATGTAAACATCAAGGCCAGGCTGGACGGGGCTTGGAGCCACCTGGGCTGGTGGGAGGTGTCCCTGCCCAGGGCAGGGGGTGGCTCTGGGTGGGCTTTAAGGTCCCTTCCAACACAAACCATTCTGTCATTGTATGATTCTATAAGTGCCCTCCTGCTGGGATCAATTCACACCCCCAAAAGAGAGACCGCTGTCTCCCCTGCCCGTGGCAGCGCTGCCCTGGCCGGGGACCCGCCTGCCCGCGCCCGAGAGGTGCTGAGGATGCAGCCCCCGTGCTGAAATCCTAGTGCGGAGGTAGGAGCGTGTACCTCGTGTTATTCCTGCTGCAGCTGCTATGTCTTCATTCCAAAATAATATTTTTTCAAATGAAGTAGCAGAAAACAGCTTTACATTTTTGTTATCCCTTCCAGCACAAAATAAAAAATGCCTGTGCTGCCACTACCTGATTCAATCAAGTGGAGTACATTGGATACCCACAGGCTACAAGTGCTGGAAAAAGCTGACTTGTATTTTAATTAATAATGGGATACAGTGTCTCAACAGCCAGGCCTCTGGCAATATGCTTTGCTTTGTTCATTATTTGCTGTAAACAATTTTCAAGCAGTGTGTAGACAACCCTATTTTTTAATTCCTGCTAATTCATAACATTAATGGAATGCAGGATTTTTCTTGCGCAATAAAGCGGGCGATTAAACCTCCTTTCTAGCCCATGAAAGATTTCAGACTGGTTCTGATTTCAGACCAAAATAAGATCCACAGCTGTTGAACGAGGTTTCCCTGGGTCTGGGGGGGTGTCACTGGGCGATGCTGGCAGGAGGCGGGTTTGGGGGGTACAAGGGGCAGCCCCAGCTCGGGCTGCGGGGAGTCGCTCCCTCTCCACGTGGCGGCTGTTCCCAGAGAAAGCAGGGATTCCTCCTTTACCTTTTCCCCGGCTGCTGCCTGTTGAAGCATCCTTGGTGCGTCCCATGGTGCCGGGGTGTAGGATGTGACGGCGCCAGTCCCAGCGGTGCTCCGGGGTGTGGGGAGCCCCAGACCTCACCCCAGGACTCCTGGTGTCTCCTCCGTCACTTCCATGGGCATCTCCGCCCCTCACTCCACAGGGGCTGCGTGCAGACACGGCAAGCAGCGGGCTCAGGGAAAGAGCTGCTCAGCCACGGTGACATTTTTCTCGCGGAGAATAACTTGTATTTGGAAAGCGCCGCGATCCAGGCTGCACGCCTCCGAGCCTGCTCTCGCTGCTATTTGGCAGGCGAAGAAGGCCCCTCCAGCTTTTGCCTTTCTGCAAATCCTCCTCCTGAGCACGAATAGCAGGCTCCCGCGCGCAGCAGAGCCCTGCTCTTAATTAACGTCTCTTCCCCGGGCCATCTGCTCAGCCCGGACCAGGCTCGGCGCTGCTGGGAGCCAGGTGTCCCCGTCCCCAGGCGCTGCTCCTCGGGGACATGCGGGCTGGCGCCGGGTCACCGACGGTGACAGTGCCCGCCCGTGCGCTCCTGCCTTTCTGCATCCCAGGTTGGCTCTCGGAGGCATCGCAAGCGGAGCTGGGACCTGCACCCTGGCTCCCGGCAGAGCCCCTGGGGAGCAGGCACGTAGCACCCCCTGTGCCCTCCCGCAGCGGGAATCGCCTCTTCTCCAGCATCCTCCTAACGACCTGGCAGCCGCCTTGCTGCGTGATGCTATCAGGTAAGAGGCAATTGGCCAGAGCACGAAGTGAAATGTCACCCAAATGTCACAGCAATTTCCTAAGTGTCCACAAAATGGCAGATGCTCCTTTCCAATGGCGTGTCGGCCTCTCCTCGGAACAGCGGCACCTCGCTCCTCTCCCCTGTCCCCCTTGTCATCGCCCTGCACGAGCACGGGGTGCTGAGGGACACGGCTGCCATCGCGCTGGAAGAAGAGCCATTATCACCTGAGGAGAAGAGACCGTTCCCGGTCCCCAAACAGGTGCCTCCATCGCAGCCTTTGCCTTCTCCAGCTTGGCCGGTGTCCGCTCGGTGGCCAAGGCAGTCCTTCCTCCCTTTGATGTTGAGGCCCATGGTCAAGCACTTTCCAGGCTGGGAACACCCTTCACTGAGGGCTGGACAAAGAAACAAACCTATTCCATGCTTCTTCTCACATCAGAAGGGCAGAGCTGAGGGGCAGCACTCTGAAACCAGCAGTAAATGCGCACGAACAAGCGCCCACAGGTGCCCGCCGGGGCCCTTCACACGCTGCCCAGGTACGCTCACGGCTGCGAACCTCTCGGCTCCTAATCCATTAACCATCGGATTAAACTGTGGGATCGCAAAATTACCCTGGGCCATCCTAAGCACGTCGTATGCTTCCTCCGGGATGGTCGCAGCAGCAGACGGTGACCTGGAGCAGGGCTCCAGTTTGGTCTCGCCTTCTCCTGTGCCGGGTCATCTTCATACGACACACGCTGCTGGTACCCAAAGGAGCGGAAGATGAACACTGACAATGTAGAAGGTGCCCTCTAACAAACATGGCCACGAAGGCACGCTGGCAAGGTGGCTTCATCTCCATAGCTCTGCTGCGTGTGCGGTGTCTTGCTGTGCCTAGCACTCCCAGAACAACACGCAACACCAGAGTCGGAGCTGGAACGTTTCTGAAGAGGCACAGCCTGCTCCCTCCTGGCAGCACGCTTTCTTGGACGTGACCTCATGCGACTGAGAAGATGTTGCAGTAGGAACACCTCTCCTTCTCCCCTGCGCATCACCAGCGCGTACGCAATACAACACAACAGTGACACACGCTCACAACGCAAGACAAGTGTCAGAAACAGCGAGCTCTGACTGCTCTGATGAATATGTAAAAATACCACCAAGAGCCACAGAGGAAAATGGACCAGAAATAAGAATACATATTCCGAAATAGCATACCATCTGCTGCATACAAAAATCTTACACAACCACAGCCAACCCATCGGTAGTGGTGTGTGGAGACGGAGCTCCCCTTCCCAAACTTCTTCAGCAGTCTATTCTTTATGAATCTGGAGGGAAGCCACATCTGCAAGAGCAGGAGACCCAGCAGAGGGTCCTGCCGTACACGTCGTCGTCTTCCAGCTGAGCCCTGTTGCGTGTCCGACAGGAGCACGCTGCCACCCCACCATGGCACCAGCACACAAACTGCAGGCTTAGTGGAGGTGAAACCCTGGCCAAACCGCAGCAAAAATACCATTTCTGTGGCTACGAGGATGCAAATTCTCCAGCTGAGTCGGAGGGCAGTAGGTAAAGCTGCGCGTCGACCGCTCCACGCAGCTGCGGTGCTGCTGACGGGATTGTCTCGCCTGTGACCACCCCGTCATTCTGCGACATTAATTCACCTGATCCCTTCCTGCCTGTATGTGCATTTAGTTCCTGCAACTTCGGGATCCGTTTTCTAAGTATCTGTGTAAATGCACGCGTAAATAACGATACTTTCTATTTTGCCTGCTTAGTGCACCAAGGACTCCAGACATCGCTTTAAATGACTTGTCAGACACCTACGAAACACGCGTTAACGCGGTAGCTAGTGAGATACGGGTTAGCCAGTGTGATGAGCTGCGGCTTGGTAGCTCGCTTCTGCTGAAAGCCCCCGCCACGGCAAATACAGGAAATCACGGTGTTAGGGAATGCGCGGCCCCTGCCCGGCAGTGCTGTAATTATACAGCCTCTAACAATTAAGAGCTTACTGATTATGTGTTGAAAGGAAGCTGAACGCCATCAGCTCACATCGTTGCTGATTTATTGAGTTATTATTGGCCACATCCTGAAGCTCTGACTGTCCTTCCTTTATCAAAACTCCTCATTTACCTGAATAAAGATGAAGAATTTTGCCCTGTAGCGTTTCAGGCAATAGTGTGTAATCTCAAAACCTTTTCAAATGCTATTTATAGTCCCGAAGCGTATTGTTTAATGCTTGTTGAGTTTTATAAACAACTATTCTTCCTGCAAGGATAAAAATAAAGTCAACCAGTGCCTTCTGCGTTTAAGTCAGGTCACCGCAAAGTGCAATAGGCAGGATTTTGAAAGGTCTGGTTTTACAATTTATTGAAGACGAAAGAAAGAAGACTCTCGAAAGCTTCCCGATTTTCTGCGCTATGGTACAAAATAAGGTCATATATGCTTTTTCTCTATGCTAGACATGAGGCACGGAATGAGACGGAGCTGACGGGCCGTTTACCGCGTGCATTTTGTTAATAGCACAAACTGAATTCCGCTGCGAGAAGACTCTTTGCTTAGAGCGTGTCATTGACAAAAAGGTACTAGACAATCGTAAAGAGAACAAGGTAAGTGATCTTCATCATTATTATTATTATTTATTCCATCCCTTCCACCATTAAGCATTTCATTTGGAAATGCACTGGGGAAAAAGAACAGGAGGAAATGCGTTCTGCTTTCCCATCTGAATATCCTTAAGTCACATATGTTATAATATATTCGCATTTTTAAATAAATACCCCTCACAAAAACAAATTAGAAATGGTTATTTATGTCTTCCGAAGCTCTGCTACCCTGCAGTGCTGTCAGAAGGTCAACCATCGCCTCCAACTTTGCTGTGCACACAATGACCTGGAAGTACCATCGATAACGACCCTATGGCTGCAAGTCTTGAAGACTTAATCATCTGACATACGAGGAGCCCTCCGGCGCTCGCGCTTGGCATTTGCCTTATTGAAATGTACACAGACAATATGCATTTTAAACAATCCCAAGCTGCGTGCCTAAAATAGTCATGGGGCCACAGATCCCTGTCTGAAACAGGCTTCTCGCTATTTCAGCTCTCTCGCCTTGATGAGCAAGTCAGCTAACGAAACAATCTGATGCATCTGGAGCTAGAAACTAGCTGCATTTATTATTGCCGTTTGCTCCATATTGCAAGGGAAAGTTATCATCTGCGTCATCTGGAACTTAATTGCTAGCTGCCACCAGCCAAATCTGATTTTAAGCCTCTCTTAGAGGGAGTTCACAAAACACAACAACAAAAAGGGGAGGAAATTCTGTGTTTAAAAACTCCGTGATTCCGTGAAAACCGAGTTCCCCGGCAAGAGCAGCTGCCCCTGGAAGCCCCACGCAGCTCCAGGGCTTGATCAGCGGGGGCTGCGTCCAGCCAGTGTCCTGCTCCTCCTCCGAAAATGGTCCAAAAAAGCCAATTGCTCCCCGTCGTCCTTCAGTCCGGTAGAGCAAACCCCAACCTGCGAGGAGGCAGATGAGAACTGCCTTGAGCAGGAAAGCCGAAGTCGGCGTTAACTATTGCGATCACGAAGTACGTTATTTAACGATCCCCTGCTTAGGAACACTTTTGCAAGACCACCAGATGCTGCTGAGTGAACAATTTCTGATGTATGGCCATGGGCGGGCTCTGCAGAGCATATGCTCTCACCTTGAGCGGACACGCGGCGCACAAGTGCCTGCTCCCCCTTGCTGTCGTTGTCGCGCTCCTTCCAGCTAATTACAGTCAGACCCCGGGGACCCACGGCCGCCCCTGGGTCATGGTGAGCCTCTGGGTCCGCGACAAGCCGGCCGTCACTAGCAGCACCCCTATGAGCCTCCTGAGCCGGTGCCCTCAGCCCCGGCGAGGGGACGCGGTGCGGTGGGCAGGGATGGATGTCCCCCCACCAAGGTCCGGCCGAGGGGCTGGGGACGGCCACACAGCGGCTCTGCCCGTGCTGCTCCTGGGGGGAATTTCTGAGGATTTTGAAGATCCTGGAGCGCTCGCTGCCAACAGGCAGAAGAGGCGGATGGTTTTGAGACGGTGTCCAGCTGGTGATGGGCAGGTGGGACAAGGTGGGATGTCGCCACCATTGATGGGAGCAGCCCGTGCGAGGGCTGGGGGTGCCTGTGCTGCTCCCCCCCCGAGCTGCTTACGCGCCGAGCAGGGCTGTGCTGCGTGTCCCCAGCCGGCCACGCACACCCACGAGGTCACACGGGCCACAAAGACCACGCCAAGGGGAGAAGCTGGAGCCACCTGGGCCCTGCGGTGACGGCGGGCATCGCAGTGCCAGCAGCCCAGCCCGGACCGTCGGTCCCTCACGCCGCCGCAGGAGAACGTGGAGACGTGGTGGCTGCCTGGGAGAAGAGGCGACATATGTTAGTGGCGACATAGCTGTTTTCTCTTGCGTGTTTACCCTCCTACGTATCTTCTCAGAGGCTCAAAAGAATTATGCTTGCTACAGAAAAAAAGAAAAAAAAATCAGAAAAAAACCTTCCCTTTTCCACCCACCCTTGAAAAATATGCCCAAGTGATGTCTCTTTCTGGTATTTCACATCGCTGGGAGTCAGGAAAACTAGCCCGTGCACTTTCCACGTCTTCTGTTTTAATAAACTGCACATTAGTTTCGTTCGGCAGCTCCAGCCTCTGGCTATCCGCTGCGCTGTGTATTAGTTTTAAATACACATTGCTTGCAATAACACTGGAGCAGGAAGCTGTGCCTCAAGTTAAGAAATGGTTAGGATTGCTTTACATTTGCAGTCTCATTGAAAACATTTATTCAATCAAAGGGAAAAATAAATGTGGTCCCTCCGCTCTGTCAAGTATAAACTGTTATTGATCCCCTAAATGAAATTTGTCCATGCTGATCGATCAAACACATTATCTTTTTTCCCCAGTCTATTACCAGCAATTGGAAACTCTCGAGCATCAATAGCAGCTTGACCACACACAACTGTAAATTTAGCCTATCAGCTCCCAAAATCCGAATTACTCCAGTCCCCCTCCTTTCTCTGCAAACAGCAGCATTTCTGCATTATGACTGTATTTTTCCTGAGCTGAAGGTTAGAAAAAGTTAAATTTCATAAAATGCAGGGAATCGTTTGTGTCGTGTTAAACTCCAGCTGCATGGTAATGGCTGTGTGACAACGGGGACGTCACTGGCACCCGCCCAGGTTCTCCGGTGGTGTCCTGGGGACACACCTGCACCCCAGCCTGTGGTTTCCCGGCTGGCCACATCCACAAACTAGAGGATTTTAGTATTTCCTAGTATTTCATTTTTGAAAAACCTGATACTTATGATGAATATTCCTGTGCATGAGCTTTCTTGCATCCTCCCCAGTCCGGAGCCAGCCTGATGCCACCAAGCCACCAGCCCAAGCGTGGCATCCTCTCCCTCCATGCGGGCACCCTGCGCTCGTCACTCTGCCCAGTGCTGCCCGGGGACAGGACCAGGGGCCAGGGGCACGAACTGGGACACGGGAAATCCCATCTCCCCAGGAGGGAAAACTCCTTTGCTGGGAGGGTGCCCGAGCCCTGGCCCAGGCTGCCCCGAGAGGTGTGGAGTCTCCTGCTCTGCAGAGATCCCAAACCCGCCTGGGCGCGTTCCTGCCCGACTGCGCTGGGGGACCCTGCTCTGCCAGGGGCTGGCACCCGGTGACCTCCAGGGGTCCCTGCCGACCCCGGGCGCTCCGGAATGCTGGGATTCCCATGGGCTGCCCCACTTCAGTACAGCCCCAGCCCCCGCACAGGGTCTGGCCACCCCTCCCCATCCCTGCCCTTGTGCCTCTCTCCTGGAGAGACGCGTCTGCAGAAAGCGCCGGGCAAACACAGCGTGTCCCGATGAGAACACGTGTACGTAGTGTGCACGGGGCTGGGACGGGCCGCCACCTTACTTGTCCTGTTGGTGGCATTCCTCGTCTGCACAAACTAGTGAGAACTAGGGAAGAGAGGAAGGTTTACACACCTTTTTCTGTCTGTTGGGCTTTCTATGTGAGGCTCAATCACAGAATCGCCTGGGTTGGAAGGGACCTTTCAGCTCATCGAGTCTAACCGCCAACCCAGCTCTGACAGAAACCACCATAACCCATATCGCTAAGCACCTGTGGATGTGGAAATGCCGTGTCACACGAGCCTGGCTAACGGCTCACTGGTCACAAAACCTCCGCCATCCCCAGGGCCCGGCTACGCTCGCCATACTCTCAGCAGGGGAAGGCGCTCACGGAGAGGATGGTGTACGTCGGTCCTGCGGGAGCCCAGTGCTTCCTGTGGGTGGGGGGCAACCCCCTGCCCGGGGCGCAGCCTCACCGCGCCGTACGGGCACGCCGAGGGGGCCTGATGGGAACGGAGCTTCAAAAAGAACTTAATTTCAGGTAGGCTGTGGAAAAAAAGGTAACGCTCCTCTCTTAATAGCCATCACGAGGGGCTTACTCTCCGCCGCTGTCAATAGCTCGTATGTTCGTCTTCCATCTTGCTGATAGGTAATAATTTTCCAAGCAAGCTTAGGGAGCAGTGATTCTTTCTTAAAACTAATAAGGGAGGGAGTCACGGGTTTTTAAAAATCACTCAGGAAATTATTGCTGACAACCCTTCCTTGCCTCACTCCACAGAAGGACAGTGACGCCAGGTTAAGATGCCTCACATGATGCCAGCTCCTGGTGTCGCTGCCACACACGCTCGGGACATACAGGCTGTGTAATCAACAGCGTCCCACGCTGCAAGTAAAACAGCCCCAAAACTTCACCCGGGGCAGCGAAAGCCTCAAGTGTCGGTTGTTACAGGGGACCGGCACAGGAGAGCCACCGACATCCCCAACCAGGAGCCATCAGCAGGTTGGTGGCTCTTCAGGGACCACGATAGAACAGAGCCAGAGCTCTTCCGCAACCAGGCCAAAACCCATCCGTGTCAAGACTGTATCTCCCGATCTCACGTCTCTCTCAAAACAATACCTTGCCTTGACCTAGCGCAGAACCAGCCCCGTCCCGAGAGGGGCTGTTCTGATGGTTCATTGCCCGCACAAATCTGGCCCAACGTGGTGTTTCCCCCTGCCCCATCCCGCGGGGCTGCCCAGGCCCCTGCGCCCTCGCTCAGCTCCCCGGCTGGGAACCGTTTGGGGCAGCATTTAGCCCAAAGTTTGCTGTTCTGTCTCAGACCCGAAGCCTGGTGCGCTGTGCAGCCACACGAGCAGGTCTAATGACAGCGATGACCTCTGCCCGCGCTGCAGCTGAGAACGCCATCGCAATGAAGTTGCTTTTATCAATCACACTTTTAACCTAATAAAAAAGATGATGGGGGGAATGACATAAAGACCAGTTTCTTGCCAATATTGTTGCGTTTCATGCTATTATAACAATCTTCTGTGAAAAAAAGAACACGATCGTGTGTGGTCACATCCATTTCCGCCGTGAGAAGTGTCGGCAGAAGCACTACCTTGTTTTCCTCCAGGATTTGCCGCGTGCGGGGAGCCATCCTTCTCCCTTCCCGGTGGGGGCTCTGCCTCAGCCCCCTGTGGAGCTCCTCCGGATTTTTCCCATGCTGGGATTTCCCTCCGGCGCTGTTTCCCAGCTGGGCTATCACAAAGATAGCTGTGCAGTTCCTACTTCATCACCCACAAAAAGGGAAAGATGGAGCCATTTTTTCTGGAAAATTTTAAAATGTCGATGGTGTTGTCAGAACAACAAAGCTGCACAGGCTTTTCCTGATTTTCTGGCTTTTCACACACTTTGGCCTGCTCCCTTCGGAACGGTGGGGGAGTGTCCCCATGTTTCACGGCCACAATAGCGCTTCCAGAGGGCTCCTGTGTGCTGGGACTGACTGGGAGATTCTCCAGTAGCGTATTTAGGGGCGGGAGGAGGAAAATGGAGATGAGGAACGGGATGCCCTCCCTGCATGGCACTGGGATGTGCCTGCATGTGGAAGCGCCCCGCCAGCTCAATCACAAACTATCAGTACTATCAGCCCCACCACACTATCGTAGTTTCGCATTGGGATTTCACTTTTTCACAGAATCGCAGAATCTTCACGGTTGGAAAGGACCTTTAGGATCATCGAGTCCAAGCAAACCCCCTACAGTCTCTGCCACTAGAGCGTGCCCTGAAGTGCCACATCCAGACGGTTCTT
>VXBH01001775.1:211281-218835 GCA_013400035.1 Rynchops niger
GAGGCTTCCCACAGCTGACAGAGCAACGGCCACGAAGACGAGGGCGTCGCTTGCTGTGGATAACCAACTAGGAAATAAGAAACCCCGAATAATCCTGGCAGCAAACATCCATGGCTCAGCCGAGGGCTCAGACTCTCTTAGCTTGCTTAGCTGTTTATTTTTTCCTTCCACTTTCCTTCCCTCCTGTCCCCTGGGGCTCCCGCTGTGGTCAGTCATGGTGGGGAGCTGGGGATGTCCCTTCGGCCCCGAGGAAAACCCGGCTCTGTGCCGAGCTGTGGCAGCAGGGCTGGGACCTCCGGGCTGGAACGGAGCGAAGCCGTGTGTCCCCATGGCCTGGGAGGCTGCCACGTCCCTAACAGGGCACCGGCACAAAGGATGCTTCGCACTGGCTTTGCAGCCCGGCTCGGTACGAGCAGGAGCGGATTTCTTCACAGATCGGACCTGCTGCCTCCCCCAGCGTGAAGGCAGAGCCAGGGACGGTTTGGGATACCGGGAGGGGGGTGGGAGCGTGGGGAGCTCAGGGGACCCCAGCCGTCGCTCTGCCCAGGGAAGGCCGCGGTGCAGACCCTGCCCGGTGCCCGCCGCGGCCGCCGCAGATCAGCGCTTGGTGCGGCGTCCTCCCGCAGGGCGCATCTCCTCATGGACCGGCAGCTGCTCCCTGCACTAGCTTCGTTACCCCAGTGGGTTTAAGGTGCAGCCCCATGTGGAGTCTGTTGCATTAATCTGTCCTTAATGGCATTGCATACGCTGGATTTCAGTAAGTGCCTTCCCTTTATCTCCGTGCTCCCACCAGCGCTGATGGGGCTGAGGAACTTGTCGCTGATTTCTGTGGGAAGCGCCTGGTCTCTCCGTGTGGAGCACAGCCCATTTTCCAGCGGTTATTGGGAGTGAAAACGAAGGCACGGGCTCTCTCACCACCGTCCTTGGCATTTCCAGAGCCAGGCTGGGCTCCGCAGCGAGCTCAGCGCCGGGGGCAATCCTCAGGGGCAGGGGGGGAGCAGAGGATGCCGAGGGTTACGGGGGGTGCGGTGGCCGGGGGGAGGCAGGGGAGCTGCGTGCTGCTCGGCTCCAGCCCCTGCAGCCCACCCTCTCCCCACCTTTGCTCCGCAGCCTCAGCTCTGCATCGCGTCCAGCCCCACGCCGGGACCCCCGGGGGTCCCGCAGCTGAGCTCTGCGCGGGGGCAAGCGAGGGGCTTGTGCAGGGCTGCGACCTTCCTGCCACGCGTGTCCGTGGAGGAAATAACAAGGGGATAATGCAATTTGCTTAAATATCACATGGTGGGGTTAGAACACAAAAAAAAGTACGTCATCTTTTAGTGCACCTGCTGAGGCTTTTAATTTCCCCAGCTGGTTTCAGTAATGTGCGCAGTCAGAAATTATGGGGTTGTAGGAAATAAAGCAGTATGTGCCGTTTCAGGAGACCCAGGCAAAGCCGGGGCTGGAGACCAGCTGGGCGGCCACAGAGGCAGGAACGTCCCCACTGCTGTCCCTGGAAGCGCTCGTCCCCAGTTAAACATGATGGGCACCGAGCGTTCCTCTGAAACAGTGAAACAAATAAAGTTTTAATACCCCTTACTTGAAGTTAAAGATGTCCCTGCTTACTGCAGGGTGGCTGGACTAGACGACCTTTAAAGGTCCCTTCCAAGCCACCACATTCTGCGACTCTGTGAAATCCGAATCCACGTTACATTCAGATCAAGCCCTTCAAACCGCAGGCTCAGACAGTGCATACTGTTTGTCTACAAATAATTTTCTCGCTTGCATGCATGAAGCACACCTTCTAGTGGCTGATGGCACCAAGAAGGCTTCAGGCAGTCACTGCTCCCCTTCCTAAATTAAAATAAATACCTGGTCCGAGTCCCCAGGCAGCACTGATCGCTGAGGAGCAATGGCCAGCCAGGTGTGCGGAGCTGGGGCTGCCCGTCCTGCTGCAGAGCGCCGGGGAAATGCCCCGTCCTGCTCCCACGGGAGCGCCAGGGCCGTCAGTAGGGCCCAGGGCACACGGAGCGGGAGGGCAGGAGAAAGCAAAGGGGGTCGGTGCCCGAAGCTGCCCGTGCGGTGCCTGCCTGCCCAGCAGCCTGTGCCCCAGAGCCCAGGGGGATGCTCTGCCTCCAGAGCCGGGTCCAAACCTGTGGAGCCAGAGGGAGGAGGTGGGGCGCGGAGTCAGGGACTCCGTTCTGGAGCATCCTCCTGCCATGGCGGCTTTACCCTGCCCCGTCCCCGCGGCAGGGCAGGGTGCTTACCCGTGGGGTTTGCCCCCGCTGAGGACGTGCACAGCTGCCGGGAGCGGGAGCATCATCCGAGCGCTGTGTTTTCATTCCTTCGGGGACACACAGACCGCAGCGCCTTCACACGGGCTGCCCTGACCAAGCCTACATGCGCGCAGATAAGTGCTGGGAAGTCTACGAAGGAAGAATGCAGTTTTATACTAATTCCCTTAATTTATTCACATCAAATGTCAGTGCAGTGTCATATAAAAATCTTTAATGATTTTAAAACAAATGGTCCCTCAGGCAGGAAAATAGTTATAGTGCCATTTCTAAAATTAATTTAATTCCTGTGGAATAGAAATAAAAAAAAAAAAAGTGCCTGCTCAGTTGCATATGCATTACAAATAGTATTAGAATGTATCTGAAGAGTCTTTTCAGCTGAAATCGCAGGGGGCTTCCCCGCCTTTCTGCCAACTCTCTCGACACAGGGCTGCCGGGAGCAGCTCTCTTGGCTCCCTGCGCCCCGGAACGCGCTCTGAGGGCAGCCCTCGCTGCGCCCCCCGCCACACGCAGCACCCACATTAATTAGTACCTGTTATGTGCTTTACACAGTAGCAGAACCTATTTTTATTACATTTCTCAGTGACTCATAATAGCGTATCTTCTCTGCCATATGCGCACAAGCCCAGGACAGCATCGCACTGATATTCTGGGCCTGGAATCCTTCCCCTTGCAAGCTCACGGGAGGATCGCACACGGTCCCGCTCCGCTGCCCGCCGCCCCGCTCAGATGCTGTGGTACCTACTCACCATATGGCACCTTGGTTTCACGCTGGGACGCTGCTGGCAGCGGCTCCGGTGGGCAGCCAGAGCCGTCTTCGTGCCACTGGCTCCTCCAGTCCTTCTGGCAGGGGGGGCCATGCTGCCATCGGCTCCGCCGCGGCTCCGGGAGCAATGTGCCACGCTCAGGCAGATGGGGAAGCGGCAGGAGCATCGCTGTGGCTGGTGCTGGGATGCTGCGGGTCTGCCCGGAGCCAGGGGCTGGGGACACGGTGCCCGGCTGGCAACGAGCAGCATGAAGGTCTCAGCCCCTTGGCGTCAGGGCCACGCGCTTCCCAGCAGGAACCAGGGCAAGGGAGCAAAGACGAGCTTAAGCGAATGTTGTTAAAATTAGGCTCAGCCCAAGGAATCAGCAGCAAAAGCCTCAGCTGGAGCTGCCACGGAGCAGAGGCTTGGCTGGCTTTTGCGTGACATCTCCACCCGAGCAGCTGGGACCTCTGGGGACACAAGCAATAAATTCAGTGTCAGCACCAACCGTTCGGGTCGGTCACCACCCCCTCGACCCACGAGTTTATCTCAGAAATCAAGCACTTTTATTTTAAAAATGATACTATGATACTGATTTTTAGATCGCTCGTGTACCTCTCCAAGTCTGAGTTTGTCGCCAGACCTCCTGAGCGCCCTGAATGAGATGAATTTGGAGCTAATAATCCTTCATGCTGCCTATTTGCACAAACTTCCTTGTCTCTCCCCACACTTCCAGAGCCTGACTAATGATTTTTCCCCTTCCCCCAGCCCTGAAATTTGTTACACACACCTTGGTGGTCCCCCACCAAGAGGCAAAATAACTCTGATATTTCCAAAGTTTAAAGGGTTTGACTTTGCAACCTAAAAGGACTAATCTTCTGGCTTTTTTAATGATGCTTTTTTAACAAAAGCATCATTTACCCTCTGCAGCTCAGCCCCTTTAAAGTCAGAAGTTGCCACTGTGGGAGCCGTTGGTTTCCTCCACGGTCCCCGCTGGTTCCCAGCGAAGGGCTAACAGGAAAGCCAGGCAAAGGAAAAGTCCGTCTTGCCTCATTCCTCCACAGAGGCCGAGAAGGGGCAGCATCAGAAGGTGCTGCAGAAATTGGCGGCCCCTTCTCCGCTGGAGTTGTAGGGCAGCTCCGCGTGTGGGGCAGGGATCCCCCCCGCCGGCCCTCCCGGCAGAGATGGGTCCCTGCTGGCGTGATGGACGTTGGGTTCCCACCAGAGAGAGGGACGTGGGCCCCTGCTGGAGTGGAGGGATGCGAGTCCCTGCCAGAGCGAGGGATGATTCTCTGTGGGACCCTGAAAGAGCAGAGGGACGTGGGTCCCCGCCGGAGCGGCACGGCAGGTCCTGCAGCAGCTGGGACACTGGTCTGCACCTTTCAGGCTGAAGTTGAGAAGGTGTTTCCATAATTTACAGCCTAAGCAGAGAGCGCAGAGAAGCGCAGCAGCCAGCGGGGAGCCCCGCAACGAGAGGGGCTGTCGGGGGGCTGCTGGCGCACCCACCTCCCGCTTCCCTGTGCTGTCAGTCGGGATATCGGGACCGGGCTCTCCGCCTGAGGGGAGGCTGGTGTGTCAGGGAACGCAAGGGCAAGAGTCGGCCATCGTAATTTGCAGCACCTTGAATGCAGAAACGTGTCCGCCGTTTGTAAAGCAGTTTTGCTGAAAGGGTTCCTCGGTAATTCCGTGGAACCTGTAACCAAAGGCATCACTGGGACGCTGCCGTCAATAGCTGGGGGACACGAACGTGCAGTGCTTCTTCCGGGCACAGAACGGTGCCCTCAGCCATCCTTTTATCACCCCCAGGGCAGCGCCGGGAGGAGCACAAAGGCGGGAGGGCTCCTGACACTGCCCGTGTGGATAATTAAAATAAAACCCAAACACATGAAATTATGCTCGGTGACTCAGTCCACACACTCCCACTCTCCTCCCACACGCCTTCTGATGCTCAGGGAGGAATTAAGCGCTTATGGCTTTTTCATGCTTTGTACTTATGGCTTCACGTTCCCTCTCCTTCTGCCCAGCCCAGGCCACCTCCAGCGTCGCCGGCGGCTTTGCAAACCTACGGGAGATGCCTTCAGCCGTCCTGGCTGGGCTGGAACCCTTCTGGAGGGGAGTCATGGCAGCGCAGCTGCACTTGTAACATAATTATCTGACATTACTTACGGTACTATTTCAAATACCCAATGGGTAAAGGCTTCTTTCAAAAATTGAGAGGTCATCTAACTACACTATGTTTAAAGGAAAACATTTCCAAAGGCATAAAACTGAGCGAGGTGCCTAAATCACACCCGCTTTATTAAGGAAGAGGTAAACAAATCTGTTTAAATATATATAAAAGATCTGCCGTCAGCAATCCAGTGCCCCTATTTCCAGCGCTGCTGTGAGGCGAGCTAAGCACCACAACTTTGAATTAGTGGCTGCGCTTAAGCCGAGATACCAGGTTCTAATTATTAACAGATCCGATAGCATCCGCGTGACAGTAGATTACATTTCAAATGAAGATTTGACATGTTAATTTCAGCTGTGCCTTTAAATTTATTCAGGTGGAAAGCAGCGCAAATGTCCTTCTCCAAATACATCGTTAAGCCCTATGTTCTTTGCCTGACTCCTCTTTCCTTGCAGTTCAAAAACTGAGCTAAAATGCACGTGTGCTCCATAATGGCTCCAGTCCCAGCCAGCTGAATCGCCTGATTTCACGCGAGGCGGCCGCTCTGCCCGGCTCCTTTTCAACAGGAGCGGATTTCCGAGCTTCCCGGCGGCCTGGGGAGCGGGCAGGGGCGTTTGGCCGGGGCAGCGGAACGTGCGTGGTGGGTCCGCGTGACACGGGCAGCCCCGGAGCCGGGAGCGTGTCTCCTGCCCGCGCTCACCGAGCTCACAGCCGCGAGCACCAGGGACTGCGACAGCGTGGGTAATGCCTGCCCAAAGGGATTTTTAAGTCACTTATGGATCAAAACACCTTCAGTTCTTTGAGAAACCTTTCCGTGCAGGACGAGGCTTGCCAAGGGCCACGCGGCTTAGAGCCACAAACTCTTCTGATCCTGGAACTCCATTGTGGCATCTGCTTATACTCCTTGCAACAGGCGTTGTGCTCCGGGACCTTTTCAAGCATTTTAAAAACTTCTGTCCTCAGGGTCAACAGCTTCTTCCATGCCGGCCGACCTCTGTAGGGTGGGAGTCCGTCGTTGGATGTGAACATCGGGAAGGTCTGAACAAACAGCAGAAACCCTCGGCGTCCCAGACAGAGGACTGAACACCGTTTCCAAAGCCACCAGTTCCGTCCGCAGGATGTGCGATTCAGGACAATAACGGGGGGTGGGGAGTCAGGGCGCTGAGCGCTGGTTGTGCATTAGCTGGTGAGACATGGAGGGACAAGGACAGGCTCTGACATTGCCTGTGCACAGAAATAAGCTGCTGCGGCTGCACACACAGTTGCCCCTGGCTTTAGCGCTCAGATCTCTCCTGAAGGTAACTTTTGCAAAAACGGTCTGATCCACTTGAACCCAAGCACTGGAACGTGGCACCAGCCACCACCTGGGAGAGCCCACAAATCCTGGCAGAGCCAGGGCCTTCGTAAAATGCAAATTATATTAGATTAAACTTTTTATCATATAAAAAATTATATTAAACCCTTAGAAAAATTTAAAGATGGCTAAACTTGGGATAAGTGAGAATAGCAAAGCAGTATTGTTTCCACTCTGTTTAACATTTTTGGACAGAGCAAGCCAAACCCTGGCAGCCGTCCCAGCCCGCAGCCGGGTGCAGCAGGCTCGGCTCCGGCGTCACCCCACTGAACCCCGGTGGGGCGGGTGCGGGGACGGCTCGGTGGTGGGGGTGCGGTGGGGAGGGGACACTCCTGTGGGGATTTTGGAGGGCCCGCGGGGTACGTGACAGGTCCTGGCGTCCCCAGGCTGGGTGAGTCCTCGTGTCCCCTGCCTGACAGGCTGAGAAGGGAGAGCAGCAGCCCCTGTGCCGGCACAGCACCGCGTGCCCCTGCAAAGGGACCGAGCACAGGACTGCTCTCCTTAGGTAGCAAAACACAACGGAAACAGCTCACATCAAGTGAAACAGGAAACAGCAGCACTCATTATATTTTTTCCCCAACATTGGACACTTTTCAGATTCAGCTGGACAAGGTGCTGGGCCATCTTGTCAGGACCGTGCTTTTGCTAAGGAAGGTTGGACCATATGATCCTTGAGGTCCCTTCAACCTGGTATTCTATGATTCTATGACATTTAAACCTGTGCTGCAGAAAGCAGATAGGCAATTACACCTCAGCAACAAAACTTTCTGATACAACTAATAGAACGTATGGAAATGTGTTTCGTTTTCTGTATTTGTCAAGCACGGCTCACCACGGCTCAGTCACTATGAAATCCCAACAGACCGTCCCACGAGGAACAGTCTCCGAGGACGTGAACCTGCTGTATTTGTTGTTTGGACCCCCACTTTCCCGGGTTGTGCCGGCGGGGGTGCGGTGCGGGGCTGGTGATGGAGCGGGGAGGAGCGGGGCGGGCGGGCGGTGCAGAGCGGGGCT
>VXBH01001776.1:0-26467 GCA_013400035.1 Rynchops niger
CGGGATCCCCCCTCCGCCTGGGGGGATCGGGGGCTGCCCTTCCTCCCCATGGAGCAGCAGCTCCTGCCCCTCCTCCCCGGGAGCCGGGGCTGCTGCTGCCCGGGGGAGGCCAAGCCATGGACGGGGGCAGCCGCTCCCCAGTCACATGGGGCAGGAGCCGCTGCCTGTCACTCCCCCCCTCCGGCGGAGGCGGTGGCTACCGGGGCGGGAGGGGGCACGGAACCGCCGAGCCCACCCTCGTTAGCAAATTAATTCATTAACGGGAGCCGCTGGGACTCCCCACGACCAGTTTTCCCCCGGCTTCCCGCGGTCCAGAGCACGGGTCGCTATTCTTCCGAGCTGGGATTAGTAATGTCACCTGATCCACGTATTCATTAATAACGTGAATAATTAATGGTGAGGATGGTGATGCCAGCTAACCAGAGCATCTGCTCCACCACCTGGTGCAACCCCAGCTAGGCACTGCACCCCTGTGAAGGAAGGTGAACAGCAAGGTGATTAATGCTCATTAATTATCCTTGAGCAGGGTCAGGAGCGCCTGTCACTCACGAAGTGTCAGCAGCGGTCATCTGGTGCTGCACATCAGTTTTCAACACTCCCAGATTCCTGGGCCACGTAAAAGAAAGGGTCCTCCCCGTGTAAGAGCAGGCCCTGGCTGGATTTAAGGCTGGCTTCTCACACAGACCCTTCGGTACAGTCCATTCCCCCTTCCAGGGTTCCACAGAGCAGGGGCTGAAAAGTGCTCACATTTCACATGTCTGTGTACGTATATACAAGCACACAGCCATGAAAGAACAGTTCATAATAACTGAGTCATTGTTGCCATCCACAGGAGCCTGGAGTACTGACAACACAGGAGGAGTCTGGTCCAAAATGGCAAAGTGGCCCTATACAGACAGTGGAGCAGGAAAATATGAGTCTAGTGTTGTGTTATTCTTTCTAATAGTATTTTCCACTATACACAAGCCTAAAATGCTTGAGGAAATTTTTCCCTTAAAATTAAAAAATAGATAAAGCATAAGAAATTCATCATCTGCCTAAAATGCTTTGAACAGGTATCATTTACCCACAACAGTCTACATCTCCTTTTGCACTGTGGAGTAGGAAAATAAATTTCAGCATATAATGAGGTTACCATAGCATACAGGTCTTGCAGACAGTACTTGCATCCTGTTCCAGAAGGTCATCTTGTCTGTGTAATCTCAAGCACTCAAATATTCATACAACGAAATCACCAACTCTGGAAGCCTTGTATTTGAGAGGTTCAAAACTGCTGGCTGAGGAACGATCTGGTCCGTTTATGCACCCTAGAAGTCAGGGAAGCTCTAGAAGGCAGCAAATGTTTTATCAGCATTTATAATGAGTGAATCAGACGGCTCAAATAATTAAAAATTTCTCAACCTAAGTTTGAGCTCAGGTGAAATAACAGCATGTCTAGTACAGGAATTAAGTAGCCAGTTGAAAGGGAGATAATACAACAAATTTTGCTTAATGTGAGATTATGTAAATGGTGTCAATACAGTTTTATAACAACATATTTTTGATGGCATTAAGCTTGTCTCTTTTGTAATAGACTTCAGCAGTATCTGAAACATTAAACTTTTTAAAAGCTAAATGACTTCTCTATCTTAAATTGTTATTGTAAAGACAGATCTATTATCAAGTTAGTCTTTCTCTTGTGGGATCCCACAGAGACAGCTTGTGGACCCTACATTATTTATTATTTCTACTAGCAACCTGAAAAAAATTCTGAAATCATTATTAGCAAAGCTTTGTAGAAGGCGCTAAGCATTGGGCAAGAGGGAAAGGGTGCATAACCCTACGTTAAGTTTAGGCATAATCAAATCGTATGTATTTCAATCAAGCCAAATGTAAAGTCTCACATCTAGGAACAAAGAATGTAGGTCACACTGAAAGGATGTAACTCTATCCTGCAAAGCTGCAATTCCGTAAAGACTTCATTAAGATGAATAATCAGCTGAACGTGAGCTCCTTCTGCAGTGCTGTGACCAAAGGGCTAGTGCTGTCCTGGGAAACAAACAAGAGCTGGGAGGTTCTTTTACTTCTGTTTTTGACTCTGTTGTGACTGCTTTGGAAATAATTTGTCGAGCCAACATTTCAAGAAGGACGTGGAAAAACAAGAGGGGTTTCAAAGAAGAGTAGTAAGAATGATTACAGGACTGTCAAACGTGTTTTATAGTGAGACCCAAAGTGCTCAGTCTATTTAGCTTTCTAAAGAGAAGGTTAAGGTGCGAGGTGATCATACCTTATGAGCACTGAAACAGGAAGAAAAATCTGGTAATACCAGGATCTTCAATTTAGCAGACAAAGAGATAAGATCACTTGACAAAAGGTGGTGGGAAACAAATTCATAAATAAAGCGTGCTTTTGTAGTGAAGAAAATTAACTGTTGAAACAGCTTATCAAGATTTATGGTAGATTCACCATTACGGGATTTTTTTAAGAAACAGTATCAGGGGGGTTTCTTCCTTTAGAGAGAGAGCACGTGTCTAGACCACAGCTACTAAAACTTATACCAGGAGTTGACTTGGCGAGTCGTAACTCAGGATCAGACTAAGGCAGTCAAAAGGCTCTACAGAGCCCTCTTACTCTACAGAGGCTACATCTGCATAGCGCATGTCCCCCTGCACCGTGTGACACCCATATTCCAGTGTACAGTAGTCTCCAGTCCGTGCCTGTGCCACTCTCCCAAGGAAACTACTTGGTGCAGTCCAGAAGGGGCCTGGGAGCAAAGTAACACATGGAGTGTGACCCTTGGGGATACCATGACCAAGGTATGGACAAGTGCAGCTGTAGAAGCAGGGCCTCAGTGCTTTCCAATTTGTGACCCTAGGTTTAAGCCAACTATGAAATATTTGGCTAAGGTGAAATGTGCATTTGCATGTAGTAATCGTGGAGAGGGTCAAATACGTTCCAGACGGGACAAAAAGAGTCATATGAAACAAAAATTGTTATGTTGCTCTTAAATGTAGCATTGTTTTCTAGTATGGATAATTGCCTTAAAACATAGTAAGAATAAATATTCTTTGCCCAAAACATATATATCTTCCATTATTTGGGGTGTTTTTTTGAGAGAAATGGACCTGCAATTGTATACACTTGTTCTAGGGCATGGTTTCAGCCACTGTGGCTACTGTGGAGCTGTCAAAGCTGTGCATCACAGGCTAAGAACCCAATGGCACTAGTCTTCCCAACAATGCCGAAGTGAGTGCGCGTGTAGGTCTCTGCAGAAGCAAAAACCAAGGAAGATTCTGAACCATTACTAAAGCTGTTTGTTTAGCAGGATTAATTCCATTACATCATTCATACTCTAATAAAGGGACTCAGTGCAGGTGCTCAGTGCAGTATAATCATAAAGTCAATAATATATCCTCTGAACCCCTAGAAAAAGGGGTAGGGTTCTGTGCTGAAGTAGCAGACCATTCCAGTATCGTGGCTTGCAAGGTTTGTAAGCTAAAATCTGGGGGGCTTATACCTGTAAAGCTTGTGTTTTAACAGCGTAAGCCAATGAAATCCAGCTCGGAAGAAGCACCATTTCAATACCTGCCTGTCAGTTTTTTTTTTTTTTGCTGTCTTCAAGGGGTTTTATTCTTGCAGTGCCCTCAAGTACACCTTTCCAGCTAAAGACACAATCATGTGGACAGCTCTTTGTTTTGTTTTTCCTTCCAACCAATGCTTTTGTGTATTTCTGAAACTTAAGACACCTCCTCTGCTACTACAGTACTTATCTGTAACACCATCGCTTTGAGGGATTAAAGCAGGTTACTTGTTACACACTTAGATCAAGAGTTATCTGAGTAGAAAGTCTATCCCGTTAGGGTTGGCGGAATCTGTTTTTGATCTTGAGTTGTTTTGATTTTCTCTGAGAGCAAGTAACATGTTATTTTAACTTCTGAATAAGGTGTGCTACCTGACTGTGTCTCTTCTGTTTGGCAGAAAGGATTAGAAACCTCCACGGAACTTGCACTCTATTAAAGCAGAGTGCTCACCATTGAGAACCAAGGAGCTGAATTGTTTTCAGATTATATGTGTGTGTGTGTCTTTCCCACATCAAAGACTTCGATGGAAGCTGTTCACGCTATTGTCAGGAATGCAAGGATTGGCACAAAGGTGATTAGCAAAATTGCTTTTCTGCAGGAGAAGCACAAAAATTATCAGAGGATTAAAGAGGATAAAATTAAAAGGTTATGCTGAATTTGGGGGTAAATTTTCTCCTTTTTATCCCAAATTATACATATTGATTTGGTTTTACCTAGAAAAGGTCTGCCAGAAGAAATCAGGATTAGATGCTATTTGGTATGGGTTCTGTTAAGGGCAAGGAAAAAAACTTCCCTTAAAAATAATCCCAACAGACCCTATTCTGTGTGTTTCCAAACCACATCTACAAGGAGCTCTTAATGAGCACTAAGGGCACCCAGCCAGCAGCCACCCCCACGAGGTTCTCAGCAGCCACAGGATCGGGACCTTTAGTCATAATTATGCTGAAAATCATGAAAACAAACAATTCCATAAATCAGTTTGTCATCAGTGATGATGTTTGTTTACTTTTCTCACTACCCTCTGCTGACAAAGATACTAAACTGAGGGGATTGCTTTCATTATCCACTTGCTGGGCATATGCAATGCTTTTCTATTTTGATCAGCGGCTCAGCTGCTTGAATGGTTTGGAAAAAAAGGCAATAAAAATGGATTCTCAAATATTTTAGTGTATCAAAATGAACAGGCGAGCTTTCCAGAAGCTCTCTTGCTTGGCAAAACTGCAGTGCAATAAAAAAAATGTGGCACCTCCCATAGCCAGCAGAGTTCTCTCATCGTGCTGGTTTAGACTCTGTTTACTGTTCATTTTCTTTTGAACAATCCTGTATTATTTGCTAAGTACCAGCCATATACCTGTTTCTTGCCTTTGCGTTTTGAGTTTTGTTTGTTTGTTTTACTAATCTGTTATTTTCTGGAAGTCACCCAGAATATTTTATTTGTTTTTAACCTCATTTATCAAAGTATTATCTAAAGCATCTGTTCAGAAAATGTTCATTTTAACTGTTTTCCCAACAATGACCTTCTTCCTCCCCCCCAGGCCACATCAAGTTGTCACTCACCAGACAGCTGTGGAATTTGGAATCATTCCTTTTAAATGCTTTACAATTCCAAATGGTAGATTTCTAATGGCACAATATGATTGCCACAAAGATCTTTAAATTTCCCAATCCTCCTGGCTTCAAAGGCTGGACCGTCCTTGATCTCCTGAAGGAATGCTTTTGAATCTTGTGCTTTTATAGGGGCTACCTATGAAGATATTTTAGGGGCTTTTTCCTTTCATACTTAGAGCCTGAGGAACTAAACATCCACATACCCACTGGTTTCTTTCAGAGTAAGATCAAGACTTACAAAGTTGTTTCTAGAGATTTTCAGCTCACTTTTCATTAATTCCACAGTTTGTTCCAAAACTTTTTGGAGTGCTTCTAAAGCAACGTAAGAGTATCCTCGGCGTAGCAGTGACTACGATACTGTTTTATCCTGTGTCTGCCTTCCACCTACATGGCTTCTTCACATGGTTCCTAGCCTCTCCATGAGCACGCCTGATGGCGTTCTGCCTCATGATGTGCCCATGGGTACAGCGGGGTCCCTTGCTCTTGGAGGATGCTCCACTGTCATGTCATTTACAAGGTAATAATTTGCTCAAGGAAAGTGAGCAAACCTAATCCTACAAGCAATTTTGGGTCTGCCTTGACCAGGCAACCAAGACAGAGCCTAATTACCTGCAACAATTAAAAATTTGTAGAATTACTAAATTTCTAAGCTTCCTTTTCTCTTCCCCTACAACCAGGGGCAACATTTTACTCGTAGTCCTTTCTTGCACAGTAGGATTTCTCAATCAGGAGGCTGACATTTTTTATTTCTCGCTGGTTAATTCTGTTTTATCTCATCATTGAAACACAGAATCCGTCAATCTGAGGTTAAGAGATTTATAGTGCAGCAACAGGAATCCGGTTAGCGCTAGAAATAGCCTTTATTTCTATTCAGTTCAGCTTATGCCAAGCCGTAAGGCAGATTTTTACCCTCGATTCTCTTGTTAATGAAGCACACGTGTATATTAAAAAATATAGAGTATCCCCCTGTCGATCCATTGTTGGTCCTGCAATGGAGCACCACGCGAGCACAAGGTCCCAGCCAGCAGATTCAGCTGTAGGTTGGAGGCCTTTGGCTGCAAACCCCTTGGGGAAAGCACCGTGCTTTCCATGGCATGACCTCTGCTGTGACTGCAGGCTCTTGGGTATTATTATAAGGAGCAACTAATGCTCTGTCACCGCAGTAAGTGTATACTTAGATATCCCTTATTGCTAATGCATGTAATTTTTAAATAGTCCTCAGCCTAACCTCGGGTTTTGTGACGACAACAACAAACTGTAGGAACAACTAATTACTAACCCAGTTTATGGGTCAAGGAACGAGCCTTAGATCCTCATTTACACAGGTTTCTTATGATCATGTAAGCCCTACCTCTCCAAGGCCATTTATGTTTGTTTGTTTAGATCAGTTAAAAAAAAAAAAAATTCCACATCCCAAAATAGAGAATGTTTTCCTTTGGAACTGGAAGCAAACACACTTGATGGCTTTAACATCTGCTGGACAATGCATGGATGGGTGGTGGGCAGCTCACACAGTTTTGTGACAAACACATGTGCGTACAGCGTGTCAGATTATAAATCCAAGAATAAAGAGTCATTAAAACCTCCCTTCTCTAGCCCACCTGCCATGAAAATAGGCCTTTCACTCTATCTCTTCGAACTGAAAATGAGTATTGGGAAGAAAAATGCCGACATTCCAGGGATTCAAGTCAAAATCTCCCCCTCCAGTAAAGGAGGTCTGTCAACTGAACATAAATTGATCCATTGTCTGTCTCCCATCAGGACCCACAAGCCACCCCATGCACATATGCTTCTATTCTTGCTAGAAAGCGAAACCTCACAGTCCAAGACCATCACAGTAACATTTACATCTCTCGTTGGCATGATCTGAAACTCTGCATAATTCTCAGATACCTTTTCTGCTTTTGCAGCCTATTAGTGCAATTTTTGGGTGCAGATTCCAGTGAGATTAACTTGGTCCCCAGTAGAGCACGAGCCCTCTCAGCTCCACCATGGGTGCAAAGCTTTCTGCTCTTGGAAGGGAGGAAAGGAGAAAGAGCCATTTGCACTCTGGATCGACTCTTACCAGAATTCACTTGAGTGCCACGAGTGATAAATTTGGTCCTATTCTTTCTCTTTTCCTCCAGGCTTGGAATGGACTTATCATTGTTAGCCTGTCTGAATTATTAGTAGCATTATATTGAAACACATCTCAAAGGACAAAACAGCCAGGCTGTGCAAGATGCCCATGAACCTGCAGAGGAGAAAGGGCTTCTGACTTACAGACATCAGTTGTGACTCTTGAAACTGAATTTACTAGTATGCAATGACAGACAAATCATGATGCTCACAGATTATTCTCCTTACTTGTAACTGTGTTTGTCTGTTTAGATGTTGTCAGCCTTGTAACACTCTATATACTGTAACTATTACTAATGCCCTATAACTGCATTAGTAATGCTAGGAAGAGAATAGCTTTCTAAAAGGGGTAAAGCCCACAGCTCTTTTTCATGTTGCTTATCTCTCTTTCCACACACACAAACATACGAGTGTGCTTTTTTTGTTTGTTTTTCAGCAAGTACCTCTGTACAAGGAATCGGGGAAGCCATAAGCCATCTACTTGCTTATTTTCTGTCATCCGCTCCGAAGCGCAGGGCCCATTTGCTGAGTGGGTGCCCTGGCAGGTGTTTGGATGTGCAGGTGTGTGCGCAGGCAAAGTCCCAAGCGCAAGCACAGACAAAGATTGGAATACCAGGGCCTTTCAGCCCGAACCTGACACTGCCACTTTAAAACCAGAGACCCGGACATCAAAGTTTTCCACTCCCCAGAAGGAATGGACTATTTTGCACCCTTCCAAATGATGTCTCTCATCTCTCTGCCTTTCCTACAGCCTTCTCTCTCTCACACACATACACTTTTTCTAATACTATCCCTCCCTCTCCACTTCAAACCATGGGAAAAACCTGGGAAAAGAAGCTTGCCGACTAAGGGACCGTTTCGCTGCATTGTGTTTTCCAGCTAGACCTGAACAGACTGAAATCAATTCAGCTCTCTCTCACTCGCTCTTTCCCTCCCTCTCCCATGTCTTTTTTTGTTTCTCTTAGATCGTGCTCTCTGCCTTAAGAAAGCCCAGTTCAGTTATACCCATCCCCATAGCAATCAAGTGACCAGTGGGTTTTTTTATTGCTTGTAAAAACACAGTATCTTTTTCATGGGAGTCAGGTTCGGTTTTGGTTTTAAATGCTCAGTGAGCAGTGGCAACAACCTGCAAAATCTTTGATCAATTCTCACGTATCCATTTGAAGTATCTTTAGTGGACCCATCAAAAGAAAGGGGCTTGGTAATTAATATTTTAATATAGTGTACCAGCTTCTCATTGTGTTATTGGCAGGAGGCCCGATTTAACAAAAGCACACAGAAATACCTGTATCTGATCTGAATTGCTACGTGCTCTAAAAAAATATACATTATTAAAGCTGAAGTCCAGCTGTTGCTATATTAATATCCTCTGTTTTTTATTTGCTCCTACCTTTTGGAAGGTTTCGGTTTTCATTCTGAAATTTTCCAGGCTTGCTCCCAATACTGAGGTTATAACTGCAGGGTCAGAACCAGAGGAGAATGCAAGAAGGTTTGCTGGAAATTTGAACAGGCGAATATTCAGCCCTGCAGAGCCAGCAGTCCGAAGAAGGCAGAAGTGTCACTTAAATTTTGATCGTACCACCTGTTGACAAAGGCACAGAATTAAAACGTGCAAGCAACCTGACTTTTATGCCTTCCAAGCTTTGCAATAGTTAATTACACGGTTAGTGTTCCCTTAACATATTTTTTTTCTTTCCCTGAGTTGTCCAGGGTCTCAGGGGCAGATGTGAAGTTGCTGTAAAACAACAGTTTCTCTGCATTTGGCAGAATTATGCTGCTTTGCACCAAAACAGGGTATCACCCAAAGACAACACAAAATTTATCCACCTGGCCTATCCAGAACTTCCATAATAAAGAAAACCCACTGCCCAAGATTAACCACAGAACAGAAATGTCCAATGAATGGTAAACGCCGCCACTGCAAAACAGTTAAAGCAAGAAAAAGAAAGGTGCTGCGAAGTTGCAGGTTATCACCACCACCCAGTGGACCTGAGCCCCAGTGGGGATTTTACAGCTTGCCCTAAAAAACCTAACACTCTCCCAGTCAAACCGGACTTGCAAAGTCCAGCCAGCAGGTAATGGCATGCCAAGAACTTCTCACATAGCCCCAGTTGACCACAAAATGGTGAGGTCCTAATATGCTTTAATGATAGCTAAATCAAAACCAGTGCTGCAAAAAAAACACTCGCCACTTACAAGGCATTCAGTTCAGTTCAGGTCATCACCCAGTCCCAGGGCAGGTACATCCCATTTAAGAACTGAAATGTCACCTTCTGTGCTACCTGTAGTTTCCAGCTGGAGGCTGGAGCAGTCCTAAATACAAGTCATTGCTCTGAAACCTGCCTCCAGACTGACAAACTCAAAGCTGTCTGTCTGTCTGCCGCTGCCTGCTGAGTATCTGTGAAAGTCAAGCAGAACTGTTGGGTGCTTATCACCACTGGAAACGTCATTTTATTTAGGTGCCAAAATACTGTTCTCAGTGTCTAACTTCAGACTCTTAACACTATGGTCACCTGCCTTTTGCACTACTTCGTTGTGGTACAAGCTTTAATACTACAATACCAAGTTATTTCCCAAACAGCACAACACAACATGGGCTGTTCTTCCTCTACCACCTCAAATACACTGGCGGTATCAGGTAATTGCCTTGCAACTTAAACGGCCCGAGATTTGTAACCAGTATCTCCTTAGTATCTTTATTTTGGCAGCACCCAGAATGTGGCCTGATTATTTTCAGCCAGCTGCACAGCTTTTCAGAGCTGTGCTTCAGAAGAAGAAGTGATTAATTATGACCCTAGTTTTGTGCAATACAGACTTTTAGGTAAAGGAATTGAAAAGCTCAGCCATTCAGGTCAGCAACAATTTCATTTGGTTTATACATGTGGGTATTGTGTGTGTGTTTATAAATATTCTCTGTATTTAATAAACAGTGTACTGTGTAAATACGGTTTACCAAGTATTTTTCCTATGAATTAATATATGCTAAGTAACATGCAGTATAACAGATTCTATATAAAATTGCAGAAAAGGACAAGTTAAATATTGTACAATGAGGATATCCTAGATGATAATATGCAGTAGAGCATAATGAAGTTGGATAGAGCTTGTTATCTCTACCGCAAGGTACCTCATTAGCGTGCTTAATCATAACGGTCTCCCAGAAGCTTTAGCACTGTATTTTTCTTTTTTTTTTCCTTCTTTTTTTTTTTGAGAAAAACAATGCTGGATAAAAAGAGAAAAAAGGTAACAAAAACAAAACCCAAAAAACTAAACATGGGGCAGAGCTTCGGTGTATTATCTTTGCTGTGACTGTGCTTTCAGGAGCAGTTTCCCCGAGAGCTCAGTCTCTTACATGCTATGATTTCTTGTGACTCTTCTGACTCCTTATTTTATATAATACAAGAGTAAAATCTGAATATACGCTTTTTCAAACACTTGTAGTTGCTGAAACTGCCTGGCAGCTCTAGTTGCCCATTTCCAGGACTGCTGAACTTTTCTAGCTTGCGAATAATTGTCATGATTGTGTGTAAATGCCATCTCTTGGGACTCCTGCGATAGATACTGTAGGAATGCAGTTCCCCTCAAAGTGGCCGAGAGGGATCCACTCCCCTGCACATCTTAAAACATTCTTTGGGGAAAAACTCTTTCTCTCCATCCAGACTCTCAATTATGTCACTGAAAATCCTGGGAAGAGGTTTGAAAACAGGGTACACACTCCAAGAAGTGAAAAATATGGAAGTTAACAAAGAAGGGGTGAGAATAAAGACATTTTCCCCGCTCATATGAACAGATGGACAAGAATAGCCTCCCGAGCAATCTGAACTTTGTACAGGAACATAAAGGCAGCAAACGAACACTGTATTATAAAGGCAGAGGAGAGAACTCCAGTGAGAAAGCAGAGAGATGGTGTTGAGACATTTTTGGGGGCGGGGGGGAGATGATTCGTTGGGCCAAGTGACCTTTTCCCATCCAGCAATTTCTTCTGTCCCAGTGCAGAACGACAATGGGAACCCAATGGCAGCGCAATCTGACATCCACATCCACACCGAAAGAGATTCAACTCGACCGTGCTGCGCTGCTGCGGCCATGGGATGCTGTGAAACAAGCCAGACCCAAGTTTCCAACTTGCCCTCTTTTCTGTTGTTGTTGTTATTGCTGTTTGTTTCCATTCACCCCCTTTTTATTCTCCATTTTTTTTTCTGTCTTGACTCTGATGGGGGCTCTTTTTGTGCAAAACAAGCCCTTCTGATCTCTTTGAAAGGCCAGCTCTTGTCATTCTTCCAGATCATCATTGTATGACATGTTTTTATATCAGACTGACAAAGGAGCTATTTGATCAGGGGGTATGGTGTGTGATTGTAAGAAATTCAGCTAGCCGGTGGCAACCATTGTTCCCCAAAGCGGCTCCCTGACCCCATTCTATTCAAGGAAAAACTCCCTTGGAGTGGCCTCTATTCATTGAGTAACACCAGTCCGCAGTCTCACTCCAGGAGTATGCTCAATTCAGAGGTGTGTCACCGATATTGCCCATCAACCAGCCTTTAACTCTTTCACCAGCATTAGGTTTCCAACGCAACAGCTGTTATCATAGGATGAGCTGGGGAGGGGGGTGGGGGGTCGCGATGCATTCCAGCTCGCTGGAGCTCTCCTTATCTTGGAGAAATTCAACCTTCCTTTCAAAAGTTGCCTCGGAAAGTGTCTGTCTGCTGCTTTCTGCAGAGTGCAGCCCGAGTTGTTTGCCTTCCCATCCCTGTGCCCTGAAATGTTACAATCTGTTACTGAGCTTCTAAAACAAGTATCTCTGGGCTCGCTTAAGCTAATGAGGGGCTTTGCATTGATTTAAATGGTCTTTGGATTTGGCCTAAAATTATCTGAGACCCTCCTGTGTCCCAATCCCACAACTTTCCCAAATAATCTTGTACCCACGTGTGCATCCATGGCACCAGTGCAACTACTAGCTGCAAGAAAGAAGACACAGACAAGGCTCATTTGTCTCCCTAGGAGACATTTCATCTCACGTTATTGGCAGAGAAGCCTTTGGGCATTCCCACGAGCTCCGAGAAGCCTATTCACTAAAACTTCTCCTGCTTTCTTGAGCGTAGCCCTCCATGCGCTAACACAGAGCCTCCAAAACCCAGGGAAACCGGTGCGAAAGCTCCCATTAGTTTTAAGAATCTGTGAATCAGGCCCATAATCCTGTGCGTGCAGTGGTTATAGAGCACTGCCATGCAGCCAGAATGGGATCAGACTCAGGTGCCAGATAGCAAAAAGTTACGGATTTGGCACCGCAGTGATGGATGGTTTGGAACGCTATTAGGAGAACTGTCTAGATGACAGGATTAAATCTGGACAGCCCAGTACAAATGCAGGTTCACAGGTCACTGACAGTGCCTTGAGGAAGTCTCTGGAGCAAGTTAAACTCAGTTCATCCATCTTAGCATGGTTCTCCTGCATCTTTCAGTGCAAAATTTTTCCCCATGCAATGAGCAGGTCCACTGGCTCTTGCAGGCCACCCATCTCTCCTCATGGTTGCAGTGTTCCAGGAGCAGTTACTTGCAGAGCCTGATGGTGAACCATTAGCTTTCTTCCCTGGTTGGAAACACAGCCCTGCTTGCAACATCACCGCTACACCCTCTCCACCTTCTGCAGCCTTCTTCCATCGGCATCGCATCCTGCCCGGGGTTTGGTACCACCTTGATAGCAGCTATCTCCGGGATCGGGATTTGTTAATAAACTCGGGCTCCCTCTGCTGGGACAGAGCACAAAATACGGGGGGTGGGGTGTGTGTGTCTCTCTCTGCAGGACGGGGTTACTTCACTGCTGGGCTTTTGGCTTTTTTCCCCATGACATTTCAGTAGATGTCATGATGAACCCTACGTGTTTCTCCACTGGGTGATAACGGTGGAATAGACAGCAATGCTCTGCACTGCAGCATCCTTCACTGCATGCTCCAAAACCTCTGGGAAACTTGCATTAAACTTCCAGTGACCTGTAAAGTGATTAGGCACCACCTCTGTTTTACGCAGGGGGCAGAGGGAGCTCAGGTGGTCAACCAGTTGTTCCATGTCACGAGCTGAAATCTGTGGCCCTCTCCTCTGTCCATTGAGACACGTGTATTCCCACACCACAACACTGGATTTAACCCCTCTGAGAACAGTCCCTTAAAATGCCTCTGCCACAGACTTGCTCTCCACCACAAGAACCTTCTTCCATCAACATCAGATGACCACAAAAGCTGCATCAGGCTGGGGAAACCTTCTCCTGCCCTTGCCCAGGAGCGAGACCCAGTTGTGTGCACAAAAAGCTGCCCCTTGGGGGGAAACTGTGTCTACACAGCCACCTCTGCATCACAAGTGGAAGGCACTTCCCTGCTCCACCCATGCCATGCTAAGCTGCCACTCCACAATTTAAAGCATGGGGAAAGACTCAGGTGCAGACCTGCTAGGCAGCCACTCCCAGTCTGCAGGGGTGTAACATCCCTGAGCAATGGCAAAGAACTGCATTAACTGGGGCTGCTAGGATAAATCAAGAAAAGAGGAATGTGAGTTAAATCTCAGGAAAAAGATCCAGGCAAGAGCGAAACCCGCTAGGAAAGAGAAGCTAACACAGTCCTTGAGTAGAATGAACAAAGCTGCAGAGAATACACTTCAGGGAGATTTTCCCAGTGGGTCTAGGACTCTTTCCATCTGCCACCTATGAATTCAGCACACTATATTATCTCTATGACCTTTAATCCACCCTTAGTTACTGTGCAGAATGTTACTGCATCAACGTTTTTTCCAACAAAAAGTGCAATGTAGATCGAATTAAATGCATTTCCTCAGCAAAGCTGCTGCCTTCATCGCTCACGTCTCTGCTTCCTGCCCAGACATCGCTGCTGAGGGTAAGCAGGCTGGGCTGGATGCTCTAGTTTCAAGGAAGGTCAGATATTTCCCTAACAGCTCAGTACTGGCCAAATAACTGGGGGAGACCTGTTGCCCTCCATGACAGCAATGACAGAGCTCTTGTCAGCGATTCAGGCACTCGGCTTGTTCAGAGTAGCGTCCTCCAGCATCCTGACGTTCACCCTGCTGCCTCTGGTTTTATCTAGAGCTGAGCCTTCTCTGTGTAGGCCATTGGCAGAGGTATGAATTTACTGTACTGATGGGGAAATATTTGCTTCCCCACAATGTAAGCAAATAATATATTAACACTATAGCAGCAAGTAAATTCAGAACTCCTACCCTTGTAGGGACCAGCTATAGGTTTAAATCAGAAGAAGCAGCAGCACATAAGGATGAGGGCTCCATACTACATTGCCATCTGTCCTGTTTCCTGCCCTGAGCTCTTCATGCCCTACCAGCACGCACTCTACCTTTTGCCTGTCTGACTGCTCTTGGGGCTTCTTGTGGCCTTTCGCATGGTGGCCACCTACAAGGTGGCCTGCTTCAACTGACAGCTCCAAACCTGCCTCGGACAGCAGCAATGGCAGTGTGTATCCCAAGCATGAAAACCAGCAAGGGAGCAATAAATCAGCACACACAGAGCTTTTCTGCACAGACAGCAACCAGAAAGGCCAGACCCATAAGTACCGACGGTTTCGGTGCGCAGTACCTGGGATGCCGCCCAGACAACGGAGCAGAGTCTGATCTCGGTGTCTGACATCTTCCCCAAGAAGTCAGAGGAGCTCCTCTGGACCATGTGGCAGGACAGGGTAGGGCCAGGTCAGCCCAGCTCGTCATGCCATGTGGTGCACCCAGCTCTGGGATGGAGCAGGTACCCGAGAGGTGTGGAGAAGCAGCAAGCAGTGGGTGCTATCCAGCAAAACAGTCATGAAATAGCTGCCGTGTCACCAGGGTTTTGCCTTGCTGGCATTTCCCTAAGTGAGGGTCCCCTAAGCAGCCCATTAGGGGTTCACTTGGTCTCAAGTGGCAGAAGCTGCATATTTATCACCTTGGGTTTGCTCGAGGTGACAGGAGGACTAAAAGCCCATGTGCTTCACTGATTGTTTGGCTCCAGCTTCCGTCTCCTCCCCATAGACATTCATTCACAGGGAATGTACTTTAGGGAGCACAGGGGTGGGACCCACAGCCCCTCCTCCTCTCTCCGCTGGTGAGCCCAGCTGCCTTCCAGAGAGGGCTTCTCTGCTGCCTTCTGCCTTTCCAGCTGGGACTTACCCATGCTCCTGCTCACTTCGTCTCCTCCAGCGCTTGTCGCTTTGCTCACATCACCACGAGACCCTCCCACACCGTAGGTAGCAAATGCAAAAAGAAATGCCACATCCACGCCACGTGTAAGGTGACCCCATGTTAAAGCTCTGAGGGCTTGTCCAAAATCCCAGCTCACGGAGCCTCACCATCAGGGCAAAAACCTCAGCTGTGATTTTCTCTTCCCTGTAGGGAAGTTTCTCACCCTCATTGATGCTTAAGGCACCAGGGGAGCTCTGGCTGGGGACCAAAGTGCCTGGAACCATGGTGGCCTGGGGGCTGTCACATCCAACCGCACCAGCTGGCAGCTTGGCCCATGGGGAGGTCACCTCCATGTCACACCACACCACCCTGGTGTCCAGCCTTGTGCCGGGAGCGGTACATCTCCTTCTTGCAAGGCAGTCGGAGGGCAGCGTTGGTGGAGGACAGGCAGCTGCTGCGGTGGAGACAGTCATCAAGTGCAAGTCATCCCCCTGCGCCGGTGTCAAGTGCCCAGCAAACCCATGGCTCTGCAGGAGGAGGTGGTGAAACCCTCGGCTCCTCGCAATGATCGCTCTGAGAGGGAGTGAAGTGCAGACACTTCTCTGGGCCCCGCGACAGAGGCTGCGAGGGCTCACCGTGTGTCAGCAACCACCACTCTCCCCTCTCAGTTCCCCCACTCCTTTAGGGGCTGGGGATGCCCCTTCACCAACCATCAGCAATTAGTAGGAAAGAGCTTTACTTATGATTAACGAGGTCATGATAGTGGTGGGATTTGGGTCAGTGCGGCAGGTGCTGCACATACTGCCACAAGGCGCAGCCATGGCCTCGGGAATTTGCAGTTTCCACAGCACCTTTCCTCTCCCTGCCCAGTCATGTCCCCTACATCTTTTGGTCACACCTCAGCAAGTGCTGTGGGACAGCATCTGGAGACAGCGACCAACTCTTCAAACACAGATTCTGCCAAAACCTTTTGGTGTGCAAAAACCTCCTCACTCACCACTGTCATTGTGCTGGCTTAGTGTAGAATTGCAGATACGGACATTGAGGATAATTGGGTCAAAGCAACTTCTTCTGAACTAATCCAGAGCGATTCTAGTGAAGTCCGAGGAAGAACTGAGAACATCACAACTGAGAGCAAAAACAGCTCAGACTTCAACAACTGAATATTTGAATAACCAGAGATGGAGACCTCCTGGGCTACAGCTCCACGTGTCGGCTTCAATAGCACCAAAAGTCCCTGCAAGAACCTCTTGGAAAATACCAGCCCTGCACAGAGAGAGATCACTCCGGTGGGTGGTCACTGCATCATTTCTCCTCTCAAGATCCTGGACACAGCCAAGCCAACGCCAGAATCCACCGCCAGATGCTGCGGCCAAAACACTTGGCTGCACTTCACAAGAGATGTTGACAGATGGGAATCAGCTTAAAAAAAATCCCTACAAGACCTTGGAGAGACCTGGAAAACCCGCTTGAAGTGCCTGCAGGAGCTTGGTCAGGTCAGTTGGCACTGTAAACTGGAAGAAAAGACTGCAAAATCAAGTGCCATGAGTTGAAGTTAGGCAATTTTAGACCAAAAATACCAAATAATATTGAAATATGGAGTCCCTGGGGAATATCTTTCCTTCCTTTTCCTAAAACAAGGACTATGGTTTTCACCCAGAAGGCAATGAGCAGGATCCTCTCATCTGAGTATCGCAGGAGATTGGGACCTCCAATCCATAGTAATCCTCAAGACCTTGAAATCTTCTCACGTACAAAAGCAGGTTCCTTCTAGATGGGATACGGGACAGAGTCCAACTTTCAGTCAAAGCTGGGGAATCGGACGCAAGTTTTAGAAAAAGATCAGTTTTGTGGTTTTGTACTTCACTTATAGCTCAGACTACTGCATATATATGCTGTTTCCCCCATTGGGCCACTTCCATACCTTTTCCTGGCCTCTTGCAGACTAATTCAGCTGATTCACAGCTCTGCCAGGATTTCTTTCAGATATTAGTCTTTCCATGCACTAAGTCCCCCCACTTCTTCTCTAAAATGGGGCTATGCCACTTGCTTTCAGCTCCAGCTGGGAGCTCCTTGGGGCTCACCCTGTGTCTGTGCAGAGCCCAGATCAGCATCGGTCACTGTGGCGCGAGGTAAAAGGAGGAACAAGGATGCAAGACTTCAGTGAAACAGCCCAGGAAAGTCTGCACCGCTTCTCTTGCTGAATTCCCTGCTGAGGGTTTGGCTCCGTTTGTGTCGGCTGCTGAAAGCTAAGCCACCCTGACGATGATGGAGCATTTTTGATGTCTAAAAAAAGCCCCCAGCAAAACCAACCGTTTCTGTTTATAACTGACCTTCTCTGTTATGTAGAAAAAGTCTGAGCAGCCAGAGCTCACCAGGCTCCAGCAGGTGAGAGGCACCCATCACCACCTCCTGGAAGGGTGCATTTAGCAGCAAGTGAGGGGGAATGAGACACTCAGGAGATGCACAGACCAGGATTGCCGTGTGCACCCCAAACAGTTAAATACACAAGCTGCGAATAAAAGATTTACTCACAGACCCAGGGGGTGGGGAAAATGGGTGGTCAGGTCTTCTGCTTACCCCAAATTTCTCATTTTTTCCCCCTTTGTGAGAAGCAGATTCACCTTGTACGGACCGGAGGGAGAAATCCTGACCGACCCCTGGGATGCAGGACTCACTGCACATGCGCTGCCCAGCACAGGGGGAGTCTCAGCCACAACCCAGAGTCCCCAGTAAGGGTGGTAAGGTAATCCCAACATGGGCGAGAGCAGAGCTACTTTTAGTAGGTATTTGATAAAATAAGCAACTTTTTGTCCTGTTTGCACAAGGAATATCTAACACAGCTAAGTACAGAAAACACACACTGTGCTGGGGTACGTACTGCTGGGAATCTGGGACTACCGTACCTCCTGTGAAAGGACGGCAAAAGCATGGCATCGGGGGGACCAGAGCTACACTTGGAGGAACCTTGTGGAAAGACCTCTGAAACATCTACACTGGTCTCAGGTGCTCGTGTTCTGCTGAAAGCCACTGGGACCCAGCTTCAGAAACAGCGCTCAGGCTGCAGAGCCCAGGCCCTGGCAGGACCACAGGTCCCCAAGTGCCCTCAAAAGCATGAGGACCACGGTGTTGTACACCAAGACGCTCACTCCTCACCCCGCGCCGCTCTGCTACCCAGCACCATTGAGGTGTACGTTTCACAAGGTCAACCTCTGCAGCACGTCCTCTGTGTTTTCAAAGTCTTTTGCTAACAGGTGGCTGGCTCCCTCCTCCCCGTACATGCTGCAGCTTGAATCAGCCACTTTGATCAGGGGAAAAACATCCCAGGGAGAAAAGCCCTTGATGTAGCACTAGCAACTTGTTAGAAGAACCCACCAGCGCACAATGGAGAACCAGGGCCTGAAGCTGCAGAGGGAAACGGATAAAGACCTGACCAGTAACCTTAAGCAAACCCCTGCTGTTGGCCTTACCTGGGACTCAAAGAGTATTTTATGTCTTTCATGGAGATATTCACATCCGCAGATGAGTCCGCACTGCTCACCAGCAGACACAGGCCAGCATCGGTCCCAGGCTGCTCAGAGGCATCTCCAGGATTGCGTATGCTCACGGGAACCACTCTCCCCTTACAAGCTCCCAGCTGGCTGTGCAGATGAAAATGGCCCAGGTGATTTGTGGAAACATCCGAACATCTAAACTGGACAAGCTAATCTTTGCAGGTTTGCTAGCTGGAACAGCAACTGTGAAAAAGAGCTGAACACCGAGCAGTTCCCATCCATGGTGTCTTTGAAAAACATGATGCTCCACACATATGAGTGGTTGCCCTACAGACAGCGGTGGCTGACTACCCAGAGCCTGGTGTGGCCTGCTGGCTGCCAGTCCATCCTAACACACCCCAACAACCCATACTTTAGTTAAAATGGATAGAAATCCTGGCCACCACCTTGCCTGCTCTACTAGTGTGGGACAGCTCGAATCTTTGTCTGAGCCAGATGCGTTCACAAAGTCTTGGCTTTAATGGCATTTTGTGAAACAGGTTGGCTCCTCCACTGCAGCTCCAACTGCTGAGAAATCAATCATTACCAGCAGTTAGCTGTTTGATGGTTAACAGCCTGAACCAAAGCCAAACTGGTTGTTAATTGGGCTAACAACCGATTTCAAGGGGTTGTTTTGCAGGGCCCAACACTCCCAGCAATTGACTCGGAGTTGTAACTAGCAGCCAGGCAGCAATTAACGGAGCAGAGGGAAATTCGCAGGCCATTACCAAAGGGCCGGCTCCCAGCTGGGCATCTGCTTCTCACAGGGCAATGGGGAGCACATCCACGTCCCGGGGCCTGAGCAGGCAAGTACAGCCAGCACTCAAGGTCCCATTTCACGTCTCAGCAGCCAAAATTTTCCTAACAATATACAGCCTGGGTCTCATCATCCTGAACTTCAGCTACTCCAATAGCTTCTTTTTTTGGTTTTTTGGATGTTACAATTGGAGTTTTTCTCATGTTTGCTATGAACTTCCACAGGGACATCTTCCAGCCGTCCTTCAAATCCTTTCCCAGGACTCTCTCTAACAACTAGACCTGTGGTTAGGTCTGCCTTGCCAGTTTATGCCATCTGCTACAGCTGACCATATGAAACAACACATCTTTGGGTCAAAGGCTGGTGTTTACTTTGTGAGCAGCTCATAAAAGAAAAGAGTCTACAACTGCTGTGCCATCTACAGCAGAAAGAACTGGCAAAACGATCACAGCAAGAGTGAGGCTGAGTTTGTTCTTCTCCTTCTACTATAAAAACTTTAAGTGAAAAAAAATATTTAAAAAGACCATATTGGCAGGAGAGGTCATGCCAGGAAGAAGGCACCCTTGGCAGTGCCACAACCATGGGTGAAAGGGACGAGTCCATGGCTGAAGAGAGGACTTGAATGGGAGCAGGGGCACAGACCAGGCACCCACTGAGCTGGGGAGGCTCTAGTGGCTCTCACAATCCCATTTCCAGTCCACAATGATTGACAGCACGGGCTTAGCAAAGTAGTAATACCTGGGCATGGTTGGAGTGGTTCTTCCCAATACAGCCAAGACTCTCCCAGCCTCTGATCCAGGACTTTGCAAACACAGGTTGCATCTTGGTCATCACATCTGACAGCCTGGAGGGACCTTCTGCTGCTACAGCCACTATGGACATAGGAGAGATGATGTAAATCACATGAAGCCCAAGAGCATTCCCTCTGCTCCCAGTACAGCACATCTAAAGTGTGTTTCAATGCAGAGTAGCCGGGGCCATTAATCAGGTAATATTAAACCCATCCTCATGTGAGCCCTCTCTCATCCCCTGGCTGACGTGGCACAGGAGCAGTGGGTGGACAAACAGTTTTGCCAGAGCCCAGCACCACTTTCATGCTGACTCTGACCCAGAAAGGCTGCAGGTTCCCATTAACCAACTTCCAAATATCCCTCCAACACCTCCCAAGAGCCCCTCTGCTGCACCAAGCCACAGGTGCCATGTGCCCCCAGACCCATGGGTTGTGACACCAGAGGACACAGATTGTGCCTGCTCAGTCTGGGAGGAAGGCAAACAGCAAACTTGGCCATCAAAGGTCTTCTGCAGCAAAGCCACAGTAACCACCCCACGCTGCTTCCCCAGGCCTGAAGGGCAGCCCCCAGCCCCAACCCCAAAGCAGAATGTGATTTCTGGGAGAAAAGAAGCTGGGAGGGGGTTCCATTTCTAGGGGAGAGCTGTTGCTGCTGTAGGCATGCATGGGGATGGGACAGAGACACTGCAGATGGGAAGGGGGGGTGGTAATGAGAAGCAGATGTCTAGGTGCTTGGAGCATCCCAGGTGTTACAGAAGTGCTAAGTGTTATTATCATGGCCAGGAAACGGGCTGTGAAAACCCACCATGCTCCACTTCTCCTCGCTCTACTACTTCTCCAGGATCTGGAGCCAATTCTCCCCGTCAGCCCCAGGAAAACAGGAGGCAGTCTGGAGGTCATTTTGGCTGCAGCCATGCCAGGACACTGTGGTTAGAGGGGCTGCGTGGAAAGGAGAGGAGCACAGAGAGACCAAAGCTCAACAGCAGAGCTGGGTCTGGTCCACATGTGGCCAAGAAGGCTTTGAACCCTGCCACAGCATGACATAGTCCAACACAAGCATTTTGGTAACAGCATGGAAAGATGTTTCCCTTCATGAGACCAATTTTGTGGTCATCCTGCCCAAAGTTACCCATCTCGTGAGCTCCTGGCCCTGCAGAATCACTCCCTTGGGACAGCACTGATCTCATTTCTGCTCCATCTCATGCCTCCTTCCAGGATGCTCCCACAGCACTTGGGTCCACAGCCAGGACTTGCTGGTGCTGAGCCCTCCCTGCTGGCAGGACGCAGCCTGCCAATGAGCCAGTTTGATTTGGAGTATCTGTGTGAGAGCAGAAATATGGGATCCCCCACAGAGCCCCTGAGCATCCACGTTTCTGGCTGTAAACCTGGTTGGAAGGAGGGGTCTTTAGAGAGCGGGGCTGAGATGATCCACAAGCCGCGGCCATCCCCCACCCCCTCCCCAAGAGGAATTGCTCTCACACAAATGAAATGTGTGTAATTAATGGGCAGGGGGCTGGACAGGTCCGAGATGAAAGCGTTTCCTGGACTTGTCCTTCATTTGCATGGTATCAGAAGCTGTTCAGAAGGTGTGACTTTTCCCACAGGGAGCCCTCAGCTCGGTGGCACAATAAAGCCAGGACTTCTTACCCAGAATTAATTAAAGGAGGGGGATGGGGATGGCAGGGAGATGTTTGAAAGCTGAGCCTGATGCAATAAACAAACACCCCAGTCCTCCTTCCCAAGGCAGGGCATGCCCAAGGGGGCCTGGGCGAGCCCTGTCCCTCCACCCCTGCCACAGCATCACACAGCCCACCCCTCTCGGTGGGCACCTTTCCCTCAGCAGATCTTGTGGCAAAGTTCTTGTGGGTTGGCCCTGCAATGAAGACTAACAGTGGTCATACAGTGAGCAAGGGGATGGGAGCAGAGACAGTGTGTCCCAAAAGGTTTGGGGTTTGGTGGACCGAGCCCTGGTGCAGCCCTGGTTGGACAGCACAGATGCCTTTTCTTGCCACTTTGATCTATTCCCATCTATCTGCTGTTTCTCTGCCACAGCCATATTTAGCCTAAAAAACAGATCTTCTCCCTGCCTGGCATTGCCCTGGTGTGTTCACTCCACATTTACTTCTTACCCCACATTGGTTGGCTGGACTAGCTGGGCTTCCTGGTCTTGTCTTGCAAGGCAGACTCTCTCAAACATCACTCAGCTCCAGCCTTGTCGCAGTGTCCAGTCAGCATCCTGCGGCAAAGTCCTGCACAGCAGGGACACACATGCACCACTGCTTGGAGCTCAGGATGGGGTAGTCTTCCCTGCGCCAACAGCCAGGGCAGTACTGCTCCTCTTCTGCTTCATCTGCCACCTCCCTCCAGCCAGCTGATGACAGCAAATGGAGCACAGGGAGTGGTGGTGCTGGGGATAGGCACATCTCCATCACAGAGACTTTGCTAGCTCACAGCTGGGGTTTCTGCCCAAAACACCCATGCTAACAGCATGAGTTGATGGAAGCAAACACCCGCCTCCAAAGCCTCCCGTCCCCAGCACTCTCCTGGGTCCAGCCCTGGCTCAGTGTCCTGCAGTCCCCAGGGCCTTCGGGTGGCTATGATTCTCAAGCTTGCTCCACACACCCACTGATGAAAAAGGAGGAGGGAAAGGTCCCAGATTCATGAGCTGATGATTGACCCTACACATTCGACCAACAACCAGGGTTTCTGCATCCCTGGAGGAACAGTAGGTACCACCAGGGATTGTCCCCACCTCCCTGCACGGGTGGTGGGAGCTACCAGCCCTGGAGGACCACACACTTAGGACACTGCAGGGCCCAGGTCATGGGGAAGAGCATGAGCTGCTCCAGCCACTCCAGGGACTAAGCAATATCAGTGCAGAGACAGGGTATGAGGAGTGAGGAGCCATTAATTAATTCACTTACTCATTAACTAACTAGTAGTGGGCTCTTTAATCTTCCAAGCAAAGGCAAAACAACATTTGCTGGCTGGCAGCTGAAGCTGGGCAAATTCAAGCAATAAACAAAGCCCCAAGTTTTGTAGTGTTCCTAGGCAGCACGGCCACCCAAAAACCCTTTAATAAAAAGGGGCTAATTAACCATGGACCAACTGAGCTGGGAAAGCAAGGGGTCCCTTCTCAGGAGCAAGGCTTGGGTACCTTTCGCAAAGGCAGGCGGTAGCAGAGCAGATGGCAGGAGTTGGGGGTGGTGTGTGGTACAGAGCTGTGCAAGGACACGGGGGTGTCCTTCCCCCCCTCAAAACACAGGGTGCTGGGTGACCCCTGCTCCAGCCCTTGGCTGCACCCCAGGGTGGCAGGGATAGGGGAAAAGCTTTACTGGAGGCTGAGCACCCATTCCACACCCTTCCCTGCCATGACTGTCCCTGGAGGACGGATAACAAGGGAGGAGAGGTCTGCTGACCTGCATGGAGCCAGTCCTGCCCCTCTGCTACCCTTACCTGGGGCAGCAACCCAGCACCAATTCACCCGGGTTCACAAAGCCATTAGGAAAAGCAATTAGACAAATTAATGAAAGAAAAGCACCCATTAAGGACTATCAAACACCATCTCTGCCTGGGGAAAGGCCAGGAGCCATTCACTTTTAGTTCCTGTAGTCTGGAAACCACAACGTGGGGTTGCCCCAGTGCTGCTGGCTCCAGGCTTCTGCAGTGCTTGGATCCCTCCTGGGACAGCCAGGCAAACGCCACCCGCCTTTACCAGCGCTGTCCTATGGCCCAAGCATCACCCACGACCCCTGCAACGTAGCAACGATGCTCAGACAGAGCGTGGCCGAGTGCTCAGTCCCCAGGCTTCCCTCCTTGAAATTAATGATATATATGGACAGCTTAGTCCAGCTGGTGGCATCAGACAGGGGGTGGCTCGTCCTTGCGCCCTGCAGACAAGAAACACCCTGAGCACTAAGTGATGTCTTGAGGCTGGCAGCACCAGCAGGGCCGGCACCAGCAATGGCGAGATTCTCACCTTGCAAGATCGCTCTATTTCTGCAATAAATATTTATTTTTTTTTTTTAATAATAAAGAATTTAATTCTTGCACCCTTCCATAACTGAGACCACTTGATATCCAAGTCCTACATCAGCTCCTCTGAACAAGACCCAGCACCTCAGCAGGGCTGAGTATCCACCAAAGGAGGGGACCCAACAGCTCCTCTCGCACAGACGCCAAGCTCATCTAGACCAGAGAGGAGCAGATACCGGCTTTCTGTCTTGGAAAGCTCCATTCCACGCTTGAAACTGCTGGTCAAGGCTCCGCTGCACTCTGGCCCCATCCAGCCTGCAATGGGCCTGTCCCCACAGGGCAAGGAGGTGGCATCTGCCCATTAAACCTGGAATTTGCTGCAAGGAAAACCATGATTTCCAAAAGACCCATCGGGGACTGAGATCTCAGAGCATCCTTCCAAGTCCCATGGCTTCTCCCTTGGGAAGAGGCAGCCTCAAGGGGCAGTTTCAGCCCCATCCTGCACCTCACCATCCTCCTCTGCCCCCTCTCCAGTCCCAGGAAAGCATCAGGCTCAGTTAGACTAATACAAATTTTTAATGCACATATTAAATAAATATTTCAATCATTTACTCTTCCATTTGTACACAACCAAAACAAAACACAAAAAAAAAAAAAATCCTCAAGGAAACAAAAATACCCAAACAATCAAAAAAAAAAAAAAAAAAAACGTTGGATGAAAAGTCACCCCTGGTTCTGGCTCCTATCCAGTGTCTTTGTTTGCCCTCCCCGTGAAGAATAATTGCTTTAACCCTTTGGAGAGAGTCACAGTCCCAGGGCAGTATGTGCAGAGCAGGGCTGGCTGGGGATGTTCACTCAAGAGATTTAATGTTTCCTTTGGGTTGTGGTTTGGTTTTTTGTTTGTTTGTTTTTTTTGTTTTTTTTTTTTTTCTAAATAGAAAATTGGGCTTCTGTCAACACAGAAGTTTTGAAAGAAAACCTCTCCTTTCCTAGGAGGACAAGGACCGTAGTATTTCATCAAAGAGCAAACCTGGAAGAGACAGTTGACAATGGAATTGCCAACCACAAACCGAGTATTACGACAAAACTAGCTCGAAATTGCTCCACAGTAACTTGTAAACTTTTTTTTTTTTTAATTTCATGGATGAAAAATTCCATCTGATAAAAAAAAAAAATATAAACAGGAAAAAAAGTATCAGTTTTTGGTGAGAAGTTCACATTTTTCACATGGAAAAAAAACAAACCCAAAACAGTTACCAGCCTGCTCCACGGCAGCTGTCACCCACTGCCTCACCTTAGTAGTTTAAGACAAACCAAATGCCAAAGATGCTCTCGTGGGTAAGAGGTACCAAGTCAGTTCAGGACTTTCTCTGGGGCATCCATCACCCCTGTCCCCTCCTGAGAAAAAAATAAGCTGGGAGTTGTGAAGCCAGCAGCATTTCTGGAAGGATGCAAGCGGCTTCCAGCAACCCCTCGCTCAGCCGAAGAAGCGGGAGCATCCAAGGAAGGGAAGCATCCGGCGGTCCTCACCCCAGGCACTGCAGCCAGCCCCCCACCCCGGCAGTGCCCACACATCCCCCAGGATGCAAAATCCACCCGAGAGACCTCAGGCCACCTCTGAAATAAATCCCCTTCCCTTAATTTTTTTCAGACCTTTCCATCTTCTCCGGTAAGCATTAATTCAGTTCATTTAAGTAGCACATCGCTCCCAGATTTGGATTTCCGTTTGTTTGGTTTGGTTTTTTTTTTTGCTTGTTTGTTTTAAACGGTGATTATTTTTTTTCTCCTTTACCCCTAGAGCTACCAAAAAAAAAATATTAAAAAATAAAACACAACCCCAAACAGACTAGAACATTTCTAAGCGAAGGGCTCTTCCCCCTTCACCAGTCTTTGAACGTTTCATTTCTTTTCAAGTTGGAGTACAAAAATAGAGCCTCTCTCTTTTTTTTTTTCTCCTT
>VXBH01001776.1:35255-52343 GCA_013400035.1 Rynchops niger
GGTATGGAGGGGGCCGGAGTTTCGAGAGGGAGCGAGGCTGAGCAAATACCGTAGCCGGGGTGGGCAGCGGGTTGTTTCCCCCCCGAGCATCCCCGCCGGGCGCTTACCTGGTGGGGCGGGCGGTCGCCTTCAGGACCGGCGGTGCGGGGCCATGGGTCCGGGCGACGACGACGGGACGGGGCTCAGCCCCGCAGCCCGGGCAGGGCCGCCGAGGACTGCATTGTTCCGGCGAGCCCCGGCGTTCCCGGCCCCGCCACCTGTTGCGCACCGGGGCGGGGGCTGCGGCGGGGCTGCTGCGGCGGGCGGCCCCCGGGGCCGGTACCTGGCCGGGGCCGGNCCGGGGCCGGGACCGGCGCCGCCTGCTCGGCTCTGAGTGACAGCTGCTAATTTGCCGGCCGTGCCCCGCTGCCGGTCCCCGCGCTCCCCGCGCCCTCCTTTATCTTATCAGAGCCCATAATTACAATTGCTATTTTGTTTCCTCGAATCAGCAATCAGCGCTATCTGCCGCCGCTGGAGAGGCAGCTCCTGTCAGCCGGTCTCTGAGTGACAGGGCGGCGGGGCTGCACCGCCGCACACACAGGCGTGCACGGCCCGCCTGCACACGCACACAGCCCTGCACACCCCCTCTGCACACACGCATGCATCCACGCAGCCCTGACATCCCCCCCATGCAGTTCCTTCCATGCANAGTTCCTTCCATGCACGCACAGCTTGCACACCCATAAAGACTTCCCCATGCAGCCCCCTCCTTCCCACTCGCACCCCAGACATGCACAGGCCCCCCATGCACACGCAACCCTGCACACACACACACCCCCCTCTTTGCTCATCCTTACCCCAAAAATATACCCCCCCCCTCGCACACATTTGCGCACATCAGCTGCAGTCACAGGAAGTTTCTCTCTCTCTCACACACTGACATCCAGCTTGCGCGTTTTCCTCCTTGTTCAGGCACCCAACAACCCCAGACACATGTGGCACCGCACCTCTCCCCACCCCACACTCAGTGTGTCACCCCAAAACACTGCCTACAGTCACCTCCAGGGATGGATCTCCCAGGGGTGCCAGGGGTCTCACCCGGTCTTGCCCAGCATCGTCACTGTTGGGGGGGTGTTGCAGGTGGGCAGGGGAGCCTGGGCACTGCACCATCCCTGCGCTGGCCCCACAGAACTCAAGGAGAAAAACAGCCCCTGCATTCGTATTGCCAGACCTAACACAGTGCAGGGCGGGCAACTGCCTTGTTCTGGCCGAAATTTCCCACAACATCAGCCCCTTGTGCATTTTCCTTCTCTTTTTCCTGGTGCAAAAGGCAGGAAGGATGTTTCTGAGTAATTTTCCTTCATTTAGAAAAAAGTCTTGGGCCAAACCTGTGTTTAAGTGGAAGACTTTAGGAGCGCCACAGGGACGGGCAGGGTGGGTACTGGAGATGCTCAGCTGAAGGAAGAGAGAGTTTCCACAGGCAGCAAACGCTCACACACTCAGCTCATCGGTTCAGCACATGCTCAGGCAAAAAACCCTCCGTGTCGAGCTGTGCGAACAGCTGATGTGCCACAGCACAAGTGAGGCAGCTCCCCGTATCCATCTCTCCAGGTTGCCTAAGGAAAACCAGGCAAAAGCAGAGCAGGCAGAATTAGATATTCCCGGTGCTCTAAGTTCAGACAATCCTCGCTTTTTTAAACACAAAAAATTAAAGGGATTTGGGCACTGTCTCTTTCCCAGATGCTGTTCTTGCTCACCGGCGGCCACCCCTCCAGTGGGCGCAGGGTTGCGCCGCGTGTTATCCCGCACACCGTGTTCAACAGCACTACATTCAGAACAGCCCAGGCTGCCTTAAACCAGGAGATTTATGGTGTCCCGTACGGGGTCAGAGGCAGCCGCGAGCTGACAGCCCCGCGTGCCCCCTGCCCTCGGCAAACAGGCTCAAGTGCCAGTCATGGCTGTAAAATCAAGCCAGTGCGGGATCACCCAGGGGTGGCCACACTTCGCCTGACAGCAGATGACAGACGATGCTCCTGCCAGCCATCCTCGAGCCCTCATCCGAGGCCTCCACAGCCCCTGTCCTACCCCACCTTTGTGGAGAGACACGAGTGGGTTGGTGACAGCAGCTGGGGACAGGCAGCATCACGGCTGCTGGGCTTGTCCCACCTCTGCTTCTGCCTTGGCTCATGGCCACGATCTTCTCCTTGAAGGAAAGCTTGGTGCCTGCACAGAGGCATTTGCCTCCTTCCCTCGGTGCTTTCCAGTCCACCACAGGGTCACCCATGTTTGCATCAAGAACGACACCCCCACCCCACTCTGCCTTTTTGTTTTCTAAGTTAAAAACAAGCCTCTCTGGAAAGTCTTTCTTCTGTGCAAGGCAGCACAAGGGAAATCAGCCTTGCCTATCAGCTCCTTCACAGGCCATCTGAGCTAAGTCCCCTGGTCCGCAGGGTGAGGGTCCCCTCCATCCCTAGGCACTGAGGCTAAATGGCTTGTCTGGCTCTCCCGCGGAGCAGAGAAACCCCAGCCTGGTGCTCCTGAGACCAGACGGGCCTCAGGCCAAGCTGCTGTGGAGCTGGTGGAAGAAATTCCCTCCCAGCAGAAAGACTTGAGGACCTGCTACGTCCTCAGTGCTCCAGGCAGCCGTCAGGCTGTGATCCCTGGAGGAGGCTACCAGCGCGGTCCCATCACATCCTATTCTGATGCACCACTGCTCCTTTGCCCTGATCTGCAGAACTGGGACCATGTTTAGGCTGGGCAGGCACAGGAACATGTCTCCCTCAGAGAATAGCTCATGTATTTTACATTCTTCAGGGATGTTAAACGCTGCAGATGAAGCACCAAACACCTGAGGTGTGAGCTGCGGCCCTTTCACCAATTTTCCCCCAAAGCTGAGGGTGCCCAGGTGCAGCCACAGGGCTGCAACACCAAGAAGCAGGAGCTGAGAGAGGAACAAGGACACAGATGGCCGACTCAGCCTGACTAGGGTCCAGGCTTGCTCCCAGGCATTCCCCACCTCCGCCTCCGCTTTGCACCCCACATAGAGCCTTCCAGCAGCTGGGAGCTGTGGGGGCAGCTCCTGGAGCAGCCCCGGCTGCAGTCTGGCAGTGAGCAGACTGGGACAGGATTTGAGGAGATGGAAGGGGCAGCAGGCGAGTGGCTGTGAGGCCCTGGGAGGGCGCTGCCTGTGCCACTGTGCAGCAGAGCCTGGAGAGAGCGCAGGGGGTGCTGTGGGGCATCTCTTCCCATTTCCCCTGTGATCCTCAGCTCTGCACTCCCCCACCCCAGGGCCACCCCAGCATCATCCCTACTCTCTCCCAGCATGTCCCTTCCCACATCTGCAGGACACAGTCAGGTCCCAGTTCCAGCTTCCAGCCTGCTTCTTCTAGGGCATCATCCCTGCCTGGCATTCTAGTGCATCATCTGACCTGCCAGTCCAGGTCAGAAGTGGTCCGATGACACCCTCTCCTCCTGCCAGGGTGAGGGATGGCAGAGCAAGCCCCCCCCTCCTCAAAACTGGTCAAAGCCAGCAAGGTGTGGCTGTTACCAACTCCTCACTGATCATCAACCTAAAACCTCCCCACTAAGAATCCCTTATTTCAGAAAGGCAGATCCAAAAAAACAGCATCAACCACAGCTTTAGGGGCAACCAGTCCACACCAGGGCAAATGGAGGCAAGAGCTCCTACCAAACTGGGAGTTCACATAACAAGAGGATGCTGGGAGAATTTGAGGTGAGGGGTAGCCAGCAAAACACCCGCAGGAGGTTTGGCTTGAACATCTCCTTGCCAGGGGGAACTGCCAGGCGGAGAAGTGAGCAGGACATTGCTGTCACCCACAGAGAAGGGCCAAGAGGCACAGTGCCCTGCTCCTGCGAGGCCAGGGACATAGACAGGACCACAGCGCTAATCCCGACTGACGGAGGAGAGCAGCACCTGCAACAGCACGCTGCAAGACAGAGCTGGCCGGAGGGCAGGGAGACCTCCTCTCTGCGGGCACAGAGGGCTACAAGTGCCTGCAGAGCAGTAGCCTTTGAAAGAGGACAGACAGGGTAGGTGGTGGGGCAGCCGGCATAAGGCTGAGGGTTATCCAAAGGCTGGGGCACACAAAGAGAAGGACACCGGAGCGCAGGCAGCACTGCGCTGCGCCGAGCATCCCCCTCCCCTCCAACACCATATGACAGAGAGACGAAACACATGAAAACCGGGATCCTGTAACAGTTTACAGCTACGCCTGGAGGATGCTTGGCCATAAACCAGATTTTGCCACCCCAGAAGAAACGTGTGGAGGCTTCCCTGCAGAGCCAGAGGGATGCTAGCCCGCTCCACTCTCACCCTTCCCAGCTCCGCAGCCCAGCACCCCCAGCCCTGCCTGCTGATCCTTCACGGAGGGACCGCAGCATTAATGGGGCGTTTCAGAGGCAACAGCAGCTCCTCCATGCCTGAGCAGCGTGGAGCAGCCTGGGGCGATCCCACCGCTCGCCATTAACCTGCCCCCCCCCCATCCCCCCAAGGGAAGGAACTTGGCTGAACCCCACAGGGATGTGTTACATGGGAATGACCTTGTCTTCGCTACCCACAGCACCAAGGCAGCCCTGGGGCAAACGAGGAGCGGGGAGGGGAGACACAGCCCGCTCACAATTAATTCTCCTCTCTATTCAATTACTAGCAGCAGGGTTGAGGCATGTTTCGTGGGTGGTGGGAACGCCAGGCCAGGAGTCACAGTCCCCTGGAGCTGTGCCCACCCCTGTGCAGGACCAACCTGGGTGACATGTCCCTGTTAGGTCCCTCTTCGGCAGTCTGCTCTCATGGCTTCATTCCAGGGAACTGGGCTCAGTCCTCTGCCCTTTGGAGATGGCTTCATCATCTCCTGTCTCTCCTGCCCATCTTTCTGGAAACATGGCCTTTGCTTCCATAATTTCAGGCTGTGCTCCTGGAAGTGCTAGTGTCAATACTGGATCCATCATCCTCCAGTGGCCACGTGCTGTCTCCCAGGCAGTGATGCTCCTGCGGATCAGAGGGGTCAAAGCTGGGTTCTGCTTTCCATGCGGGCTGGGTGATTTGGAGAAGAGCTCACTGCCCACACCAGCACGGCAGGAGCAGCCTTGGGTGGCTCAGCACGGGGCAGCTTCGCTCCTGGTCCCCCAGAGTTCAGCCAGGGCAGTCCATGGTTGCAGGGAAGGATTTTCAGTTGGTGTTAAGCATCTCTCTCATGGCTATGTTTGGCTCTGCCAAGCCCAACACATGGCAGGGGTTCAGAGATGAGCCAGGAACACGGGTAAAGATCTGGCAGTGCCGAGTGAGGCCAGGAGTCTTGTGGAAGGCAGTGTTGGGGAGACTCATCCCCAGGCCACATCCACCTGCAAGAAGAGACAACTGGGATGGCTCTGCAGCCATCCAGCTTGGGAAGGGGTCCACGCAGAGTCCCACAGCTGGTCTTGAGCTAGGCAAGCCAGAAACAAAGACTGAAGGCTCCTAGCGAGAGCTGCTGACGTGGGAGCAGCTCAGGGAGAAGGTGGCATTCCCAGCCCTGTGTGATTTAAACCCGAGGTTGAGCATTTTTGTGCAAATCTGCTCTGCATCTAACAGTGTCCAATAAATGAGCAGCCCGACCAGGTGTGGCCATGACACATGTGCATGGGGAAGGGGTGACACAGGTGGACATGTGGATGAGGATGTGTGCGCTCATTGCATTTATGGAGTTCCACTACATTCCTGACCCCATTGCACAGACCAAATAGCTTCTCCAATGCCTGGTGCTGACACATTTCCTGCTGGCACCACTTCCCCAGCATCAGAACCCCAGGCCAAGCAGCAGCACCCTCCCCAGGGTCTCCAGCCACACACCATCAGGCAGGGCTGGGAAGGGGGGTCAAAGTCAGGCTGGGTGGGAGGGGGCTCCACTGGCCACCCAGGAAGGTGGGAGCTGTCACTCAATGCTGGGGGTCACTGTCCTCTCTGTGGGAAGGGCTCAGAGGCTCCTTCATGGCCTTGAGGAGCTGAGACAATGGTGCAAAATGTTGGCCCTTTGCTGCCCAGGAACAGCCTCGGCTCCCAGCCAGCTGGGCCAGGTGATTTGGTTTTGGTTTGGGTCCTCTTAGGAAGAGGACTCCTGAGCCCAGCCCGGGGAGGGGGGATTAAGCCTAAAACTAACAGCAGTGGCCGGCGGGGGGGGGCCTGTCCATCGGCTGTAACTCTACCTTCGTTTGTTTGCTTATAGCATCCACCCAAAATGCCCGTGTGTGTCTCCGGGCCCCTGTGTCAGTGGCAGCTGAACTGCTGACCCCAGGAGTTTGCAAAACACCAGGGTTATGGCCCCTTTGACATCCCAGCCCAGCAGAGCCGCAGCTCGTCCTGACCCTGGCCCCGGGGAGCCAGCCCCTGGGGCACCCTACACGGCCCAATGAGGGCCGGGGGGGACAGGGATGGGAGACCACAGGGCCAGCAAGAGCAAACCCCAAAGAAATGGTGAGGTGGCCATGTTCCCCATGGCACCTGCTGCTCCCCCAGGGTGGCTGCAGCCCCTCAGCTTGCTGGCCAGCCCCACAGACCTGCCCCAAACCCCCTGCTGCCCTTATCCAACCCAGCCCCTCCAGCTCCCGTCAGTCCTACAGCCCCTGCCCCACACTGGCACTGGGGCTGGCGCAGCAACAGTGGCCCTCTCCAGCTCCCCATCTCTGGTCTCTGAGCCACCCTGCACAGCTCTGTGTTTTGGGAAGGTGGGAAGCATGTGGTCCCAGGCAAAGCCATGGTCAGAGACTGAAGACAGTCTGTAACTGGATTCTCCTGGGCACCGGCTGCAGTAGGGGACTTCACACCACCCTGGAGCATGACCATGGCATCCATGAGATGCCCAGGCTCCCATCATGGTGCAGACACCACCTCTGGGGCGTGTAGGGATGGGTCAGGGCTCCAGGGAGCCAGCCTGGGCACAAGAGCAAGCACCCAGGGAGTTCAGATGGGGTTTGAGAGGTCTCCAATGATTCTGCTCCCACTTTTTCCCCAGGAGCAAAATCCTATCTCCCAGGGGTCCAGGCCCACCACTAGACCATGCTGCCCTCCTCCATGACCTGAGCAGCAGGAAGTCTAGCAGGGTAGACCTGCCACAGACAAGATCCCCATCCCCCATTCTCTCTTCATTCCCTGCTCTGCCCATCCGCAACAACCCTCCCATGCAGCCCCCAAAACCTTCTGTGCTGCCGCATGGGGTTTTCACCCCCCTGAGCCCATCGGGGGGAGCAGGGGCTGTGAAGCCATGGGTATGGAGTGTCCCCCAGCCCCTATGCAGAACTCTCACCAGCAAAGACACCGCGGAGGCCAAATCCTGCCCATCCAGCCTAGGGGTCTGCCACCACTGGGACTGGAGACGGGGGACTGCAAGGTCCCTGCGCAACCTGCATCGAGATGCCCCCTTGGGAGGATCCCTCCAGCAGATCCTAAATCCCCTCAGGGCACAGCCCAACCACTCTGGGCAGACCTTATCCCCCCCAGCTGCCACCAGTCCTGGCAGGGATGCATGGCCAGCGGTGACAGTCCTGCCAGTGTCAGGGACAGCTCAGGCCAGAGTGATTAGATTCACGCCTCGGAGGGGTCGAAGGCCAGGACACCTGCGACCTCCGGGTATCTCGGCCACGGCTGTCGAGCTCAGAGCTGCTAACACCGCCCTGATGTGAGGCGGGCTGCAGTGGGGACGCGGGAGGGGACGGTGCGGGACAGCTGCAATGGAGCCTCATGCCGGCTGTCTTGCAAGAGGCTCTACCACAGCCCAGCCACGTTCACTTTTAGCACCTGCTTTATGTGTTTGTGAGTTTAAACCCAACTTGTGTCACAGCCCCTGCTCCAGCATCACTCTGTGCTCCCCCAGCGCCTTCTACTGTGCCCCCGCTGCAGACCATAAAGCCACAGCTGTTGTAGAAGCACCTTTGTGGAAACAACCCCCTCTTGTATTCTGGGCAGCGCTGTGGAGCTGGGGACATGCACACCCGCTGCCAGCAGACACACTGAGCAGCTATCGCAGTCTGCGAACACCCGGAGCAGAACCTGACCATAAGCAACCTCCTGTGCCAGGATGTGCAGCCAGGAGCAGCCATGGTAAATGAGCCACCAGCACCCGCCGCGGAGCCGAGAGCTGGAGGAGCCTCTTCTCCTCCCACAGAGCAGCCTGTGGGGTGAACACCCACACGTCCAGGCTCCCAGCCAGCTCAAGGCACACTGGGGAGCACCCAGCACATGACTGAGCACCAGTGAGCAGGAAATGACCCCAGACCTGAGTTTTGGCTTCTCCAGTATACAGGGCTGTTCCCACATAGTGCACGGGTGGCATTTCCCTCTGCAAGGCGTGTTGGCAGGAAGAGGATGGGAATTACCAGCAGCCCAGCCCTTCCAGATCCTGCTGTTCCTCTCTGGTTGCAATGTGTGCCTGGCTCAGCTCTGCCAGGGCCAGCTCTGCGCTTTAGGGTGCCAGCGGCTCCTTGAAGCAATAGCAGAGGTACCTGTGCCCACTGGCCGGCAGAACAGAACAGGGATACCACAGTCAGCTAACACTAGAGAGGACAGGACACTCATCACACCCACCACCGGGGTCGTCCCGGCTGAGGGTGGCTCTGCTGGCCCTTTTCCTGGCACCTGCTGCCACCGAAGTGCCATGCACCTCTCTCTTGCAGAGCTGCTGCATCCTGGGATAACAGGGGATGCTGCATCTCCAGGGATGTCCCACTAGCTTCCTCTGTAGGCCATGCAGCCAAGCCTGAGAGACAGGCAGCCGTTACCTCAGTTCAGTGTGGGAACCAGCCACGGGGAGCTAGCTCATGGAGCAGGGGACCAGCCCCACCTACAGCACGGTCACAGCTGCGCCTCAGCCATGGAGAGCTGAAACCCAGCAAGAAAACTGTTGAGGCAGGACGGGCTGGGGCATCACAAGGAAAACAACTACCTGGCCATGCTCAGCAGAGCAGCTCCCCATCCTGCTCCTCCATCCCTGAAAAAGCAACTCAATCCTGACCTCTGAAAACAGAGCATCCTCTGGGAGCTGCTGGTCCTGCCCAGCCACCCAGCTGGAAGCAGGCAACCAAGGCCCAGCCCAGAGGGGCCGCACCTGGCCCAGACCCTGCAGCAAGCAGCCCAAGCTTCTTACCCGGTGCAGAAGGCCAGTTTGGGAGGACTATGGAGAGTACAGCAGCATGGGTGCATGGCCATGGGGCTCATGCATGGTGACCTCCACATCAAGCCATGCTATGGCTATGTTTCTCTGCTGCATGGCTCAGCCAGGGTCAGAGTGCCCTGCTGCTGCCAGAGCAGGGAGGGATCCATCCCCAGAGATACCAGTGATACCACATCCTGAAACGCAGCAGAGAGGAGGGATGCTCGGAGCCAACCACCTGCCAGAGCAACCCCAGGGCCATCACCTGGGCTAGGGCATCCTTTGGCTCCCTCCACCACCCCAAGGGAGATCGACTGGCTCCACACCCTTACATGCATCTCCAGCATGGGGACCCCACATACACACATAAGCACACAACAACTGAATTTTTCCCCCCACCCTACTCAAAACAAGGCAGCCCTCACACCAGGAGCCCCACACGCTTCACTCCCCGTGCACAGAGAGCCTCCTGCCCCCCGCCACCCCTGAGCACCCCCCAGCCTGGCCATGCCCGAGCTCACCTGCTCTTAGACAGTCCTGTTTGTTTGCCCAAGGTATTTGCAGCCGGGGGCACCTGCTTTGATACCATCAGCTCCGCGAAGGAAGCTGCTCACCTAGCGTGACCCCTGTAATCCCATCCTTCCCCATTAAGCGCTGTGTGTGAGCGCATCCCCCCTCCCAGCCTCCTGCCATCTCAGCATTTATCTCCCTCTCCCCAAGCTGAGCACATCAAGGCCGTGACATCCCTGGGGAGGGGGGAGCAAACCTCCTCAAGTCACCTAGAAAGGGGCCTGGCAGTGCCAACATCCCCCAGCCCCTCCATTGCCCCCTCTGAGACTGGGGTGTTCCCCCTCCCCCTGGCATCGCCCTGCAGCAGCACTGGGGACCAGGCAGCACTCATGGCAAGGCTTTGGGATGGGTTGGTCCTGCAGTGGGGTGGGCAAGCTTGGTCTCCTCAAGCCTTCTGCTACCAGCACCATGTCCCCCATGGTGCCGCATTTGCCCCCTGGCAGCACTGTCCCTCCTGTCACAGCCCGTTGTCCAACAGCCACCCAGAAAACCCTAAGGAAACCAGCACCCTGCCCTGGGCTCTGAGCCCGCCGCCTCCCCAAGACCAACCTTCCAGCAGCATCTTGTTAAAAATGATCTACTGGCTCTTATCTCCCCTAAGCCACGCTTCTCCTCCGCAGAGAGCAAGCAGGACCGAGGCCCGGCAGATAAATTAGCCCTGACCCCCTCTGTGTGCACATGGCCAGGGTCATCTATGAGGTCCTGTCTGTGCCAGCCCTAGCAGGGGCTGGCCACCACCCTGGCACCGTCACAGTCGTAGCTCCGTTCATCTCGTAGCTCTGTTCCTGCACCATCAGCACAGGGCACTGGTACCCCGTGCCCCACCAGTACCTCTCAAACACACATCCAGCCCTTGGGGAGGATGCTCCCACCTCTCTCCACTCAGGAAGGCTGCTGAATCACCCCGCTTCACACAGGCTTTCCCAGGGCAATGAGATTTGCCGGGGGTTATCACAGGGTATGGGCACAGACCGCCAGCCGCGGGCACTCTATTGCTCCCGGGATGGCAGGAGGAACGGTGCTTCCCTGGGGGACATGACACCGCCCAGCCGGCACCCACCCTCCCCGCAGGGCCAGACCCCAGCACGCCTCTCCTCCCAGGGACACGGAGCAGGGTGCTGGATGCCCTTGGCATCCCAGGGGCTACCCAGACCCGGAGAGGGCGGCCATGCAGCGGTGCGAGGGACTGGCAGGGACGGGAGGCGAGCAGAGAAGCCAGGAGCGGGCGGGACCCCGGTAGCCCCTCGGGCGGGAGCGGGGCCGCAGAGCCACTGCGCTGCCCGCCTGCCACCTAGCGGTCCCCGCGCGGGGACCCGCCAGCCCCGACGCCGGTCCACCGGCAGGTACCTGCATCTGATCTTGCATCCCTGGTCGATGCCTCTCCCAGCCCCGCGACATCCTCCACACACACCAGCCGGGGTGTGTGTGTGTGTGTGTGTTGCATCCCCCCCCGACCGGCTCTGCTCTGTCCTCTGGTGCCTCCCGGGCAAGAACAGCCCCCTGGGACACAGCCCTGTGCCATGGGGGTGGATGGCAATGGTCCTTTCCCCTTTGCTGCAAGGGGGCATCAAAGCCTCCCTCCATGCTAGTCAAGGGCTATTTGGGGCCAGAAGGAAACAGCAAGGATATAGGATGCAGAGAGGAGCTGCACAAGCCTTGGGGCAGAAAAACAGCCCCACTACCAACCTAGGGTGGAGCTTGAGATGAGGATCCACCCTGGAGGATCTTCTACTGGAGTCCATGCAACCGAGAAACTCGCTGTCCCAGGAGACCAACAGGGCAGAACAGTTCGTGGTCGTTCTCAAGGACAACAGCCAGCATCACAACCAAGGAGGGCTGGGACAGGTATCAACCTCGGATGCAAGATCAGATGCAGGGAAACCCCATTTAAGGACAGGATCAGCCCCTAGGGTCAAGACGTGCCACCTGACTGAAGCACAGAAAGGATCAAACCCTCTCCAGGTATCCAGACACAGGACAGGGGGGACACGGACATGACTCCCCAGCAACAGCCAGAGTTCAAACCTCCTCCACACCCTGCAGGCGCTGGTGTTTCACCCCTCCACAGGACGCTGCTGGGCTGAGAGCAGGACACAAGTGAGGACCTTGCTGTGACAGTGCCCAGCACCAAAGCCAATGTGTCCAAAACCAGGAGGGTGCTGCTAACGGCTGGGTCAGCTTTGGGAGCACACGTGGAACTGGGTCCCTTGCCCGTACAGCTGCCTGTGACTCTGCCTCTTCCCTCGCTGGCCTGGATGCAGCACTGAGCTGGCTGATGGGGCACAAGTGTGCAGAGCCCACAAGGGAGAGAGAGGACACCCCCGGCCCCTCCTGGGAGCAGCATCACCAAGGGAAGCAAATGTCAGGGACTGGACACGGAGTGCATCTCCCACTGCAGTGCACATGGTAGGAACCTGTCAGTCAGCAGCAACCCCCCTCCAGACCTGATGCCTGAGAGACCTTTATTCAGAGTGTAAAAACAATTCTTTACAAAGCAGATTGACCTAGAACCTCCCCCCAAACCTCAAAGAGGCTGTGAGCTCCCACCCCACCATAACCCCAGTTGAGGACGCAGCCTGGGCCCGTTTCAAACTTCCAAGTGTATAAAAACCATCTGTCCTGGTTTGGGCTGGGATGGTTAACTTTCTTACTAGCAGCTGGTACAGTGCTATGTTTTGGATTTAGGATGAGAATAATATTGATAACACACTAATATTTTAGTTATGGCTGAGCAGTCAAAAGACTTTTCAAGCTTCTCATGCTGGCCTGCCAACAAGAAGGCGGGGGGCACCCAAGAAGCTGGGAGGGGACACAGCCGGGACAGCCAACCCCAAGTGACCAAAGGAATATCCCATACCATGTGGTGTCATGCTCAGTATGTAAGGCTGGGGGAAGAAGGAAGGGAGGGAAGTTTGGAGTTACAGCATTTTGTCTTCCCAAGTAACCGTTAGGCATGATGGAACCCTGCTTTTATGGAGATGGCTGAACACCTGCCTGCCCATGGGAAGCAGCACATGAATTCCTTCTTCTGCTTTGCTTGCGTAACGTGGCTTTTACTTTAACTATTAAACTACCTTTATCTCAACCCTCAAGTTTTCTCACTTTTACTCTTCAGATTCTCTTCCCCATCTCACCCGGGGGCAGTGAGCAAGCGGCTGCGTGGTGCCTAGTTGCCGGCTGGGGTTAAACCATGGCACCATCAAATTGTGAGGAAAGAAAAGCAAATGTACTACAATGAATGAAACTGCCTGTCCCACCACTGGCTTTACAGCCATCTGCTAGGGAAGGGGCCAGGAGTGGGTGTTTCAGAGCTAGGGAGAGGGGGGTGCACAGAGCAGAGGTCCAGGAGAGCAAAAAGGCACAGGGCAAGGATCACCCCCTCCCATCCCTGACTCCCAGCACAGGGATGGGGGAGAGGGGATATACCAGCAGCATCCATCCAGTTTTGGGATCAACCTCCCCACGCTGTGGGAAAGGAGACACCCCGGTGCTGGGAGCAGTCCCTGCTCCTCAAAAAGTCACAACAGAAGGGAAAAAAAAAAAAAAAAGCAGCAAATGTTGAGGTCCTGGTAAGAGGTGTCCGAGGTAAAAGCCGTCCAGGGAGAGAAGTCCCAGCGAGCACCTGGAGGAAGAACCAGACTGAGATCAACAGCCCCCTGAAGCAGGGCAGCTTCCAGCCACACTTGCCACGCTGGCGTCACAGCCACCCGGCCCCTTCCTCCGAGGCTGCCTGGCCCCTCACCTTGCCTGGAGGTAAGTTACCACTTCCTCCTCTACTTCTTGGCTGGCATGATAGGAGCAAGCTCCTTCTCCTCCTCCTCGTCCTCCTCAGACAAGTCATCATCATCCTCCTCAAAGAAAGCATCTTCCCTGTGCGCTGGGACACACAAATAACTCCGTTACTCACCAACGTTTGTCTCTGCAAATACAACTGGGCCCCCAAGACACCCCAAGAGCAAAGCAGCCCACGGAGTGCTGGAGCAGTCCTAACAAGCAGCTTGTGGGCAACAAGCTGTATCCCAGTTGGAGGGATGTCCCAGAGGGGGCTGGTGACAGCCAGCCATGAGAAAAGGGGACAGTGTGGGTCATGCAGACCCCTTTTTCCCATGCACGGCTTTACGGCAGGGAAGTAATCCCTGCATGGAGATGGCCCCTGGGGAACCAGCACAAAGGAGGCACCGAGCACGCGTGTGGAGCAGCACGGCTCTCTGGTCGGTGTTCACGCTGGAGGGAGCCCTTCCACACCCCTTGCTCCCCCCAAGCCTTTCCCGACACACGAGTCCTTACTGATCCGGTGCCAGCCAGCGAGGTGTACCGGGCCAGAGCCCGCTGCCAGGCGGAAGGTGACCGGAGGCTGCAGCTTGAAGTTGTCCAGACTCAGCTGCAAAGAAACAGACGGAGCTGAGTTAGGTGTGCTGGGTTTGGCTGGGGTAGGGTTAATTTTCTTTACAGTAGCCAGCATGGGGATACGTTTTGGATTGGTGCTGGGAACAGTGTTGATAATACAGGGATGCTTTTGTTATTGCCGAGCAGTGCTTGCACAGCATCATGGCCTTTTCTCCTCACATCACCCCACCAGTGAGCAGGCTGGGGGTGCACGAAAAGTTGGGAGGAGACACGGCCTGGACAGCTGACCCCAACTGACCAAAGGGATATCCCAGACCACGTGGTGTCGCGCTCAGCATATAAAGCTGAGGGAAGAAAGAAGGGAAGGTGTTCGGAGAGATAGCATTTGTCTTCCCAAGTAACCGTTACGTGTGATGGAGCCCTGCTTTCCTGGAGATGGCTGAACACCTGCCTGCCCATGGGAAGCAGTGAAATAATTCCTTGTTTTGCTTTGCTTGCATGCATGGCTTTTGCTTTACTTACTAAATTGTCTTTATCCCAGCCTACGAGTTTTCTCACTTTTACTCTGATTCTTTCCCCCATCCCACCGGGGGTGGGTGAGCGAGCCACTGCATGGCGCTTACTTGCTCATTAGGGTTAAGCCACGACATCGGGGCAGAGGCAGAATGACCCACAGTCCCCAGCACAGCACCTAGCCCAGCTAAACATGTCCTTCCGAGAGCGTCTCCAGCCAGGCCAAGGCTACCCGGGGCACTTCCCCGTGAGCTGCAGACCAACTCATGGTCAGGATGCTAGCGGAAAGGTCCACAAACATCCAGAGATCTTCAGTTCCCTGCAGCCATCCCCACCTGAGTCTTCAAAACAACCTCTTACCAAGGGCTGGCATGACAACTTCAGATTTGCCACGGGCACAGCGATCTCCTGGTTCTCGTGGTTTCGCCCAACAACCTCCACCACATTGCACTCGTCCTTGGCACCATCCATGAGGCAGACCTGGGTGGGAGCGGAGATCATGAACTACTGCACTCCCAGGGGACACAGCAGGGACAGCTGGGGCTCTCCATGGGACAGGAGACCCACAGCAATGCTACCAGCCCAGCTGCTGTGCAAGGTGTGAGGATGCTGCTCCACAAAATAGGGAGAGCATGGAGCACCCCCCCAACACATCTTCCACCACAGCAATTGCCCCTGACCGCATCCAGAGGGGCTCTGTGCCTTTCTCAGCTGGGACAGCTGTTCCTCAGCCTCAAGAGATAGCACCTGTGCTGCATTTTCTGCTGATCTGATCCGTGGTGGCAGGTCCTGTGCTCCCAGGACAGAAAGCATCCTCCAGGGAGAGCCAGGAATGAAGCCCTGCATCTACCTGGGCTTGGAGATTGACAAGCCAGAGGCCCAGCTGGTGAGGGGGGGCCACATTCTTCTAGCAGGAGGCTCCAGCAAGGTCAAATATAAGGAAAAAAATACTTTCCTCCACCCCATGTCTGGAGTATTCCCCTGCTGAGAAGCCTCCTGACGCCACTGGCTTTGCTCCAGCACCTCCATAAATGTGACAGCCCTGTACCCTGTCCTGAGAACAGCCAGTGCTGAGACCTCAACCAAGGGAGTCCCCTGGTCCAGCCTGGCCAGAAAAGGGGGAATGAGCCTGGGAAGGAGGAACGAGGCTGTGGGACACCATGGGAGAGGACAAGCATAGTTAATTCTCATTTCTCTTACCACAGACAGGGCCAAAATGTGGTCAGAGTCATCTTTCTCGTCCACCTGAAAGGTGTAGGACTTGGTACTGGCAGTCAGCTCACAGCCTGGAAAGAGGAGATGGGAAAAGCTGCAGCAGCCATTACATGGCACCAAGTGCCATGGGCAAAGGGTTCCCAGGGCAAGTCCTGGCTGGACGATCCCATGGCATCCCTAAAACACTTTATTTTCTCACGTTTGGGAACAGCCTCAGGCCAGGGCACCCTGGGCTCCAGGATAAAGTGTCCGTAAGAACTAAGCACCCGGCTCAGCACCATACAAGGACAAAACCTGTTGTCCCCAAGCCAAGCAGTGCCCAGGGGCACCCAAAACCCCTGAGCACGGGCAGGGCAAGGCTCATCCCCTGCACAGGCACACAGCCAGGGCACACTGCTCTGGACAACGGGAGAGGGAGCAGAGAGAGAGGTAGCTCTGCTCTCCCCAGCGTCCCCACAACATTTGCTCTGGCAAGAGTCTGGAGACAGAGACACGGAGCGTGAGATCTGAGAGATAAGGAATAATCCAAGGGGAGGATGCTGGGCCAGGCTGCAAGGAGCCAGTCCCTCAAGGCAAGTCTCCAGACAGATTTTATTACATACTTCTCCAAACAGCTTTAAAAAAAAAAAAAAAAAAAAAAAAAAAANACCAAAACCAACAAGGGAGATGAAAATTATGTCCTCAACGCTCAGGATCAGGACTCAGCCGAGCGTGGGGAGGAAGGAGAGGCAGAGTGTCCTGGGTGTGTTTGGTTGTTTGCAGGATGATTCACCAATGTGAAGCAGATCGGGAAAACGCGGACCCGAGCCCCGCATACGAGACCCGGCTTTCGACACGGAAAAGGAGGAAATCGGCCTCGGCAGACACAGCCTCGGGCAGAGGACTCTTCCCGGCCGCCCTCGTGCATTCAGCTCACCAGGGCAAGGACCGAAATCCAGGTGCATTAAAGGCCCGGGGTGGGGGTGTGCGTCCTGCTGCTGCTCCGCGCCCCCGCCTTGCGGTGCTTTGGGCCGGGAGCAGCCCGGGACGCGTGTGCCCACCTCTGGTCGCACGCACGTTCGGGAGCAGCGCAGGGCCACGTGTCGCGGGGGTTTTAAACATCCCCAGCCCAAAGATCCTGCCGGAGAGGGGGGACACGGCTCTGCACCCCCCCACCCCCGAACGCCAGGGCCTCGCTGGTCGCCTTCACCCCGTGCCACGTCCCCGCCGTGTCTCTCTCCCCCTGTGTTCCCCGCCCCGGCACGGCTAGTACCCACCCCCCAGGGCTCAGTAATGCCCTCCACGTGTCCCTCCAGACCCACGTGTCTGTCTTACCCTCACCCCCCGC
>VXBH01001776.1:52454-78606 GCA_013400035.1 Rynchops niger
GGGGGCTTTCTGGAAGGGCTCGGTGCGAGGAGAGGGAATACTTGGTGAAATGCCGTATTTATAGTATTTCATTTCCTTGCAATAAAAGGGGAAGGGTTATTAGCCCAACGGGATCTTAATGGCTTTTCCTGGTAACCAGCCCCGTCCGTCACAAGATTTTTCTGGGGGGTGGGCAGGAGGGGGAAGGGGAGAGGGTCCTACATTGTGAGGATGAACAGACCAAAAGCCACGCTGGAGGTGAAAGACAACACTGCATCCCTTAAATGGGGGTCTCCTGCCCATCCCGGCCCACTCACAGCGGGACAATGCACTTACTGACCACACTGCCAGCTGTGGAAATGCCACACTGGAAAAACGGCCCTTACGCTGGTCATCCATGTATAGGACTTCTTATCCTGGCTGCAGGGCACCGGCGTTCCCAGACAGCGGGGAGAAGATACAGGGGGCACCAATAGAGGCAGAAGGCCAAGGGCATAAAGAAGGGGATCAGAGGGGTAGGATGGTGACAGGGACCGAGGCAGGGTGCACAGGGGGAGCGATCATCTCATCTCTATCTCTAAGTGTAGGGGAGGGCGAGAGCAGCATGATCTGACATGGGGGACTGCAGTACAGCAGCTTTTGAATGCAGAAGGCACTATCCTGCTCCAAAACCTATTGCAGGGAGCAGAGGGATGGACTAGCCTCTCAAAACACAGAAAGGGCAGCAGCCCAGTCCGTGCTGCAGGGGTGGGAGGGGGAAGCAGCTAAATTAAAACCAACCCCCCTAACGACGAGCTCACACCGCGTTCTCGGTCAGAAATTGGCTCTGCTCCCATGGCAGAGGAGACCTCCACCAGCCGGCCATTTGCTCGGCTCCAGCTGGAGTCGGTTCAAGAAAAACACGAGTGAAGAGGTTTGAAAAGCTGATCCTGGTCCCAGAAAGAGGCGGGCGCTCGCTCAGCGATGGTTACACAAGCACATGCGCTTGCTTCTGCGGTAGCTGCTCTCCGCAGCCACCTGGCTGGCGGCAGCATGTTACATACGTGACCCATGTGCGGCCACCACCCTAGAGCGAGGGAGTCAAGAGCACCTGCTTCTGCTTCGTGCTGCCTTAAAGAAAAAGATCAAGTCCGAACCTGCCCTCCCGGCAGAGATGCGTTTGACACAAGCAAGTCGTATCACCGTTTCTGCCATAATTTCATGACATAGGCTTCAAGAAAACAAAAGAAGACTACATGCAACACATTATGATTTTGTGAAGAAAACACACTGTTTTAACACGGCACACGTTTAGTGGGTTAGGAGAAAAGTTTAACTGTTCATTTCCCTGCTTAGTTTGCGTGTTATCACGTTCTCCACGATATATACCTTTTGCACTGCATAACCAGTGCACTTCCACAGCAGGTAGATGAACTCCTGAGCACTGACCTTTGGAAAAAGCTGCTTTTCATAGCTCTGAGCCACCCCTTTGGCTTGGCTGTCATTCTCAGCAGGAAGCTACTTGCTTCAGCTATCTCAAGTGTTCAGCTTCCCAAGTCAAACTTTGTGGATGTACTACTAATGCAAGACTGTGAAGCTACAATATTTCCCCTCAAATTGCTTTGTGTCTCACCTCATTTCTGCTGGCAGGCTAGTTGGGGTTTCAGCAACCTCTAAACCCAGCAGTCAGCAAGAAAATATTTTTTAAAATAAGAAAAAAAAAAAAAGAAAAAGAAAAGAGTAAGAAAGAGCAAACAAGCACTGGCACAACACAGCTCACACTGGCTTTGCCAGACAGTGGAGACCACCTTTGAACCAACTGGTTTTTACAAAACAGGTAAAGTTCAACTGGTGCTACTCATGGAAGAGCCAACAAAAAAGGTCACTGCTACCCTAAAAATCTTTGGGCAAGTACTTCTGAAGGGTCCCTGGGTACTTGCCTATGAAAAACATCAGCACAGCTAAGTGTCTACCATACAACACAGTGCCACCACCAAAACCAGAGCCAAGTTTCTCTGCCAGCTGATCCCAAGGGCATCCAGCACACACGGCGTGATGTAACATACCCTGCTGAACCTCTTCTGGTTCTGGAACCTCATACACAAAATACACATTTCTTATTTACATTCACTTCTCAATTTTTATTCTATTTCTCGCATGGTCTTCAAATACAGTTTTACAGGTCGTTTTTTTCTGCTACAGATACTGTTGATCTAAAAACAGATTAATGAAAGTGGCATTCCAACCTTAATGAAAATTCATAACCATGAAAGATATGTCAACATATCACTTTACAATCCTAGAATGATGGTATTGGCCTGACATTCCATAGGCTAATACAATTAATTTCTATAGTAATAACAAAGTCATAGGAAGAGAAAATGTGGCAGCTCCTTAAAAGCCAAGAAATAAGGCCACAAGCATCCTATGCTGTAATGTTATGCATCCAGATAAAATAAGTTGACTCTGGTATTCATGAAAAAAAAAAAAAAAAAAAACAAANNNNAAAAACCAAACAAACTCTCCCACCTGATAAACCAAGGTATCAGCTACTCAACATGCACTCAAAGCTGTATAAAAACTAGTGGCATTCAGCTCTGACTTACATGAAATCCCACAGCACAACCCCGTACCTCTCTAAAAATGAAATGAACTTGTTTCAACTTAAATACTTTGCTACCGCATTAAAAAAAAAAAAAAAATTGTTCACATCCTGCAAATGAAAAAAAAAAAATCCTGCATGTGACTGCACCAGAAGGCCAAACACAGCATCTCCTCACAGATCGCAGACAACATTACTGCAGTCTTAATGCCATTCATTATAGGTTGCCTAACTTCTATGCAGCTGGAGGCTTGTAGAAGGAACTGCGCTTCCTTTGTGTACCACTGAAAGAAGCCCCCAGGAAAATTAAAAAGGAAGATAGAGACAGCCGATGGCAGCAGGTGAAAGGAGGAAGGTGCTGCAAGGTGTATACCATTGGCCAATTATGTACCTGGGACACCGGGACTTGAGTGAAATACCAATTTCAGAAATGATGCAACTACCTCACTACCAGAACCCATCCCACGCCGATTCCATCCCATAGCTAAACATGTCAGACCTGGGTAAAAACATTAAACTCTTGGAACACTTAAAAGTAGGTAACCATTTAAATAATGTGTAAAAATGTGCTTATTGTGGCATTTCTTGTAGAAAAGTTATTTGATACAAATGTGCAGGACTTGAAGACCCTGATTTAATCAAACTAGTACGAACAGGCTTTGAAAGATGGTGACTGTTCCAAGGACAAGTCCCAGCTGTGGGCTGGCTCTCTCCTTCTCACCATCTTTCATCCACAATCCCGCGCGAACGTTACCAAAATTAACGGGTTCAGCAGACCACCCTGTGAATTGCTGTTTCAGTTCCAGGAGAATGACGACAACCTCAAGCAGCAACAAACTGCTGTCTGAAGGAAGGATCCGCACACCCCTTACCCAAGATGGTCAGTTTCTAGCCCTGGATACGAGGCACAATAAGAAAGGTCAGTGCTGAGGACAGATTCATTCTCCATTGTGGTTTTAGGTTATTCAAAAGTGCCATCTCGGACCTATACCATTTCACTTTTCAAAAGAAAAAGTTACAAAAACTGGTAAACAAAAAGTTAGTCAGCATACGGCTAAGTTTATATACACTGAAATTTACAAGTTTGTCATTAAGTGACTTCTGCCACAGACCACTGCACATTTGTCCCTAACAAAGCACAAAGCTTGAACCAATGGTCATTAGAAGTGACAACGGGTCATTGCTTTATCAACAAGCATAAAGATAGTAAAAAATAGAACTGTAGCTACTTATCTTTAAATTTGCTGATTGACACAAGCAATCCCTCCCATTTCTGCAACTTCCAGTTGCAGATCCTGCTCTATGACAGAGAAAACCCTGCACCTTTATACTTCTGGCAGAAACCACTTTTCTGTTGACACGTGAACGCAGAGAACTGTCGTCAACCACAGCACTGACTGAGAGGGATTCCTCTGAGAAGCTATAGCCCATGCAAGATTCCTTGGCACTTCACACAGGACCAGGAGAGGACAAGGTTTCTCTTTGTTAAAACAGTATTTTCAGCAGCATTATCCTCTTCCAACAAATTACAGTCTGAATGTGTGATGGGTGATTTTCGCATAGCCCCTTCTACCAAGCTGGCTTATTGCTGGCTTTGTGCAGCTAGACCATATGAAGATCCCCACCACTACCGGCCCAGCTGTTAAGGGACTACAGTACTGGAACAGTTTGCTGTCAAGCACTTCACAGGCTTCTTCCAAGGATAACAACATCCTTTGGAAATCCTTCCATTTTAGCAATTTCAAAACAACCCAGCTTGCTGTAAAATTCCAGGATTCTTTTATCATCTGGTCTCACTTCACAAAAAGCCCCACGGGAGCCTGAAGAAGGAAGAGAGAAACAAAACACTGTAAGAGAAGAGTTATTGTAAGAAGCACAGACATCAAATATGAGTTTCCACCTATTTTAGCATTTAAACCCAATGAAACCACTGATCCAATTCCATATGGAGTATAGTCCCAAAAGAAAGTAGATTTATGGCAACATAGCTGACCATTGGGGTCAGCGGCACATTGCAGATGTCTTGTCAGTCTGAACTAATCACCTCCCCTCTGCACACCCTTTATTTCACATAAAAGCATCCCCAAACTCTGATGTTGGCTCAGAAAATAGCACTAGAAGCAGGCACCAAATCGCGCAAAGGAACTGCGAACCTCAGGTGCGCAGTAAGGCAGACAGCCAAGTACTTTCCCATATTGAAGGTTTTGGTAATTACCCACCAGTGCATACTGCCACACATACAAAAAAGCATCGTTACCAATGCCAGTAGGGTAAATATAAACATTTCTGTGTTGTTCAAGATGTAAAAATGTGTGCTCTCGTTGCCAAATTGCTCCCTCAGTTCTTCCTATTTTCTAATTTGCAAGATAACGGCTAAAGTGAAAAGCTACCTCTTACTGAAGACAGCAGCAGAAGTTAGCTATTCAAAAGCTTTTATAATTATTTACCTAAATCTAGATTGCCAACTACGGCAGGAATTGAATAACTCAGGCTGACAGGCAAACACAGTAATGTTAATATAACCATCCCAAGTTTGCCTTGCATCCGAGAACCAGCATGTAATTAGGAAACACGGAATTCTGAGTGCAAGAAGCTTACCATTAGCCTTTAGAGAGGAGAGCAGACAGGCCATCATACTTTTGGCCACGCTTGGATCTGTCACTTTTTTGTGGATATCAATCTTTATCAGTGACGGGAAGTTGGCAAGAAATGATTCTGGCAATACTTCTTGCTCTTCATGGAAGCTTAGCATTATTTTCTGAAAAGGACATGGGAAGCAGACATTTTCATTTATGTTTATTACGGGAGGCTGCTTTGCTCACAGAGTACACCTCCAAATCAGCATGTTTTCTAACCACACCTCTGACAGTCATTTTGTTCCTTACCTGCTGCATCGCTCTCTGTATTCCACATAAAAAGGCAGACTACAGAAGCTTCTCAGACTGCCAAAGGAGGAATGCAAAACTCCTTGCATGGCTTCCCAGTGACCCACACTTCAAGTGAGAAAAACCATAAGCCAACCCATAACTGACAGTTTGTGCACAGGTATTAATTTTCTTTGTGTTTTACACGGGTAGTTTTAAGCTTTAAGTGTTCCAACACTCTCCGCATGTATTCTTTGGTTCACAGCAGCCTCGAACATCTCTGTCCATGCAATTAACTTAGACTACTTGCCCCAACAAAGGCAAATTTGTCTCTAACTTGAAATAAGCCTTGTTGGTGACTAAAAGACATTGTTGATCACTTAAGACTATTGCAATCATCCAGGAAGGTCTTCGTGAATGTGACATAAGACATTAACTTCATGCAACTCATGGGAATAGAACAATCAAGTGAGGTTAATGCAGAAGTAGACAACGACACACCTGAAAGATACTTAAGTCATTCCCCCTTCTGGTTACTGAATTTTAAAGCCGTCAGGGAGCACTAGCTCAAACAAGCAATCTAACTTCATTTCCTGTATAAAGGAAAGTCACCTTCATAACAACCCAAACTATCACACAAGGAACCATAACACTAGCAACTCCCACATTTTTTTCAGGTCAAATTTAACTGCAATCCCCTCAAATCTATTAACTACCATCTCCCAAAGTCTTTCAGGAAGAGTTTCTGTTCAAAGTTACTATTTCAAACTTGTAGAGCTACTTCAGGTTCAGAACCACATCTGCTCCCCTGGGCTTTTCTTTATCACAGCTGTAACAGCCACAATCCCATGGAAAGTGTTCAAAGCTAGCCATGCTGGCTTCAAGCACCAAGGCAAAGGTGATCCCTGTTTCTTCCAACCACAGAAGCGCTACAAGAGGTAAAATGGGTTATCAAGGAGTAGGGTACAGGTGGGACTAAGAAGCTGTTAGAGAGACAATGCATTCATCTCTTGTGATCAATAACAACTAACATCAGGAAAAGCAGATACCAGATAAAACTTCCCTGACAGGAACCTAGACAAAACTGCCAGGCAAGCTCACAAGAGTATGACACAAGTCCGGGGACTGGATTTTTCTTTTGTGAATCAAAACATTTTATATATCCTTATATCCTATGAAGTTTGGGGCTCAAGATGTATTTAAGTAAACTGTATTAGAAGTCAACAATTTAAATCAAAATATCTAAAAAGTACAGAAAGGAAGGTTTTCAAACCAAAGGAGACTGAGATTATCAAGCGGTAAGAAGGCTGTAAAGGAAACCAAATCAATCCTATTCTGTGAGAAACCTTTTCCCTACATGATCTTCAATCACAATGGCTTCTAAGCAACTACTGAATATTCTCTACTTTCCTTTATAGTGTCAAAACGCTAAATGGATAAAATCCCACAGCATCTGTGTCAAGAGCAAAGTACAAAAAGCTCCTCTGTACTCCCAGGAACATCCCTCAAGCCCATAGTCTCAAGAAACAGACTTTTTCTGAGATATTGTATGAAAGGCAGAAATCCTGGGGCAATGTACCAACAGCAAAAAATGTTCTTAAACATCTCAATGGAAAAGCTAGTTTATTAGTACAAAACACCTCCTGCTTTCTCTTGGAAGTTTGGCTTTAAACTTCTGGTAATCAAGGCCCCTTTCTCCCTTACTGTACCTATTTAAGCTTTGCTGTGTTTAATTTCTGCTATCTTTATATGCCTTAGCTTTGCTTCAAAACCTGAATTTACACATACAGTTGAAAGCACAGCACTGTGCAAATGCAGAATAATCAAGTCATAAAACATACAGACTGCAGAATTAGCTCCACTTCACTAGCGGTAGTGGAGTTATTAAGATACCTTCTTATATCCCAGAACAATTCTGCTATTTGCTACGAGGCTTTTTTGTTCTTTAAAGATGTACTTCACTTTTCCCCCACCAAACGTGCCCGTAAGTAGTGGGCATTTTCAGAACAGGGTGACAAACATTCCGTTCCGTTTCCAGGAAGCTTTGCTTTGCTTGTGGGAAGGCCTGTGCTCTCAGAGCCATGACCTCCATTAAGACTTTGTCTAAGTCCTAGTCCAATAAAGCAAGGGCACACTGCTATATTTTTGCCCTGCCCTTACCAGCTGGGGATTCCCTTAGGAGGCCCACCAGTCTAACACCAGCCTTTGTATTCAGACAACTTGCTGGAAAATACTTTCTGGAAAATACTTTCTGGAAAATACTTTCTGGAAAATATTCTTTCCTTCTTGAGAGGGAAAGAAAAAGGATAAGAAGTGTTTCTGGGCCTGTCTCTACTACGGCTTTGTCCACACCTCCTTCTACTTACAGGTGTCACTGGCACCTCTTAGTATTAACCACATTTCTTTCCTTGACAAGAATGTATCAGCTAGAACTTTTCACTATCTCTGACGCTTCAGTGACATCATTTTTCTAATTTCTTCCCAAAAAACAATTCAAGATATTGATTTTTAGCACTTGCTAAAGGTGAGATGATGTTTTGCACCACTTACAGCTGTCACACTCCCTAAGCGGCTCATGGATTTTAACATCAAAACTAAGTGTTCTTTAATTTGCTTTCCGTACTTAAACTGATGTGACTATGAGGGATTAGCCTTACCTGCAGCATGGGGAAACTAGTATCTCATTTTGCAGAACAGAACGGAAGCAATCCTTTATTTTTAAACTGTGATTTTCTCTAGATTAAGGTGGCTTACATTTACTGCATTGATTACTACTAAAGTGCATCTCATGGGTGTATTACAACACACAGCTGTATCTGACTGGCCGAGAATAATTTTACTGTCACCTTCCAAGATGTCAGATATTGTGCTCATCAAAGACTTCAGAAAAGTATGAAAATTGAATTGCACAGAAGCTCAAAATGCAACAGAAAAACAAAGACCCGCTTTGGAAAGAAAGAGTTCAGCACACAAGTCTGATCTTATGGGTTATACCAACCTCTGCCTCAGACAGTTCCTTGTCACTATTTGGTTTAGTATATTTTTCTTGCATGAAAGGGATCCAAGACATTTTGCATTTTTTAATGAAAGGAGTCACATCAACTGTTCCCAAAGCATAGCCACATATGCCATCCTCATCTTCTAAGACGAAGCAGTAATCCAGGCTGAGGGTGAGTAGACCTCCTACTAACCTGCAGAAAGGAGTGTCCAAATTCAGTCAAAAGAAGGTCACACTTTGAACAAGCATGCTTTTCAGGTACTCCGAGGGAGACTCTAGGGTTATCCAAAGAAGCAACAGAGTCCTCCAGTCACAGAATTAGTTCTTACAAAGCATTAACGGACTGATCAGCTGTCAAAACTCAGCTACAAGCAACATCTGCACCTCAGAATCCCACAATCTAATTCTAAACACACTGCTCTTCTGACTCACTAGACAAACAAACATCCTTCACCTTTTGCCCTCAGCTTCCTTGCTGCCATTACCTCCTACTTCTTCCATCTTCTCTTTTGGGTATTTTTTGATACCAGTTACATATCCTTTCTTAACTATCTTCCTGTCACAGAGCAGCCTCTTTACAAAGTTTATCTAAATTAAACACTCAAGACAAAACAAAACAAAAAGAAAAAAAGTAGCTGTCTTTACAGCTCAGATTTAATGTCTTTTTTTTTAAAAAAAAAACAAACCCCACCAGGCAACTTCATCCCACTTGCCATTGCTTATTGTTTTTAAAAATTGGTACATGTAATCTGTAATGCATATTTCAGAAAAAAAACTCAAGGCAGTTATCTGAAGAACTACACACGGTTGGAAAAAATACCAGATGGTAACTACAGACTATGAACACTCTCATGATATATTTTCAAAAAGTTTGTAATAATAGGTTATTATGATGCACAGGTTCCATAATGCAGAGGTTTCAGCTAAGTGTTTTTTGTTTTTTTTGGTTTTTTTTCTTTTTTTTTTAACAACTCACAACACACCCCTAAGCATAAACTGATATGTAACTTTTTATGGTATCTTTAAGAAACCAAAACTCCAATTGTTTTTTTGTTTGTTTGTTCTTTTAAGCAAGTGTTATTTACATTCTTCACACACACACTTTAAAAAAATTCAAATTAAATACACTGTCGGGACTTCGTCCTTCAAAACCACCTCTGTAGGTCATTTATTCCTAAAATACATACTTGTCTCCAATTAAATCTGGTAAACTATGGAAGGGTTGATCAGCTCCATCGGCATACATTTCTCGGCAGATCTTATATACAGATGCCTAAGAGAAGAGAAGAGATGATTTTAAGTCATCAGTCACATTCAAAAGCTAACAACTTTATTTTACAGAGATTTCATTAACAGCTCCACTGGGAACTAGTACTGACAGGCATTTAAGTTACAGAGAACAAGAGTACCTATCTATGAGAAAGGACCTCTCCCCCAGCCCCTCTTAAAGTTGCCCGTCAAAAACATTGTGGTTAAGTTGAATGGCTGGGAAGGAAAGGCTGGAGGTCAACCTCCTGCAGCCTGTAATACCACAAGACTAATCCTGAGGGTTAGTTACCACACACTCAGTGAAGATCAATACCCTCGATACAAAGTCCCTTTTCAAAACCTCCAATGTGCGACAATTTAACCACTGTGAAAGACAGGCACATCCCGACTTTCTGCATGTTAAAAGGCTTTCAGTTGACTCTCTTTGAAGAGTAAACTTTTATCAGTCACACTTTAAATAAGAAGCTTTAAACTTTTCAACAAAAAGGCTTTGCATTCGACATGTCTCTGGCCTCCTTTCATAAAAAGGGAACTCTTCCTCAGAAGAAATATTTTTTTATAACTGCATATTTAGTTGCATCACCATTTGTTTAGGTGTCTTAGAAATATAAATTCCATTGTCAAAAAGGAACAAACCACCTTAGGTACAGTCCTGCATTAAGGTATGGAAAAGGCTGCTTTACTGCCTGTGAGAATAGCACAGGATAGAGCCTAAAACTAGCAGGTAAAGAACACGCCCCGTCTGTCTGACTGGCTTCAAAGTCAGGATTCATTGGAGCTGCTCCAAACTCAACTCAATACTAATGTTTCAAAGGAAACATGTTTCGTCTCAATGTGGCTACAAATGCAAAGTTAAAGCTACCTTAAGCCTTACATTGTTTAAACTGGATCAATAAAGAGTGTTAACTGTTGGTTGACGCATTAATTTTGAGTATTCTTGCTAAGCTAAAGCTACACTACAGATCTGTTCAGGAAAAAAAAAAGGGGGGGACACACCCCTAATTAATAAAGATTAATATAAAATTACTGGTTTCAAAGTCTCAAACACTCCAAAGTGGATTTGACAACAATCCTTGCAAAAACAGACCAAAAAGTTTACCACTCTAATTAAACCAGTAACAATGGCTGAAATATCACCACATATTACAACCACATTTTGAAACACAATATCAAGGTTCTGCCCATATCGCTCCAAGAATACCAGTAGTTACCCCAGTTATTATTGTGTGACCAGGTATATGTACTCCCCTAAAGTTAAGCCATCAAATGTGTTCCCACTGCAAAAATCCCTCTTCCAGCAGCAAACAATTTTAACTTGCCTTTCAGAAACAGGGAAGGCAGTCATAGATTTAAAAAGCTGGTGGGGTGGGAGACTGTGAATCAAGATGTGGGTATACCTGTATTGCTGCACAGCACGTTGCTGAACCACAGGCAAGTGACTTAACCTTAGTTTTCCCGTGAGATTGCATTTGTGCCTTACGCAAGATACTGGGACACCCATTTCATTAGGTAATGAAGGGACTTGGCAATAACCATTGTTGCCACAAAAGGAAATGCATCACTAACAACAGCGACAAGCGTGAAAAGCAGTTACCTCATCTTTAGGAAAGTAGGGTCGTATGGTGTACACTTTGGAAGTGGGCGTTAACGGAGGTGGTTGAAAAAAGAGGTCATTTGCCCCATCAATAGGCAGCAAACGCTGTGAAAATAAAATACTTCATATGACTGTATGAACAACAAGACCCATCACCCTTGGGCGTGCACTGCAGACTCCCAAATTAACATTTGCTACTTGCAGGCACCCCAGAAGAAGGTGGGGTTGGTATGCTTTACAAATGCAAAGACCTTACTTGAATAGAAAATATCCAATTGGTGTTTTAAGATATGCAATTGAAACAGCACATTAAGAGTCTGTTAATCTTATCTGCTTTAAAATACTTTTAACCAATCATATCTACACTGTCTCTGTATAAGAACATAGAATGTCAGGAGGAAAGGTTTGGTCTGAAGAGGGTTAACTGGCCAGAGGAGACGCTTTATCCCAAAAGCAATGCGCTGATTCAATTTGCTGCGCGCAGAGCACCTGTGAGGGGGGAAAAGTATAGCGCCTGAAAAATCCATGAACAAATTTGAACATGGTATAAACAGCGATTTAAGAATATTTGCCAATTGAAATCTTTGCAACAAAGCGCATTACAGCTTCATTTAGACAGAAACCAAAATTTGGATGACTATTGCTTTTGCTCATGGAATTCCCATCGGCAGACAAGCATGCGCGCATTGTGCAATTGCGGGCGCAGATAAAAATGCTGTGCGACCTGCAAAGAAACAATGTGAAATGTACAACTAAAGCCGCTGCGCTTCGCATGCGCGTGGGACAGGCAGCATCTCCTTGAGAAATTACTGTAGAGAGGGGAGGAAAATTATTTTAAAACAAGCTGTAAGGCTAATGGGCTTTGGACCAGAAAGCCTTCGGCAGACCAATCCTTCCAGACCTCTGATGTGCAACAAAAGGTTTCTCATAAAACAAAGAAAATGTCATTCAGTTGTGAAGTCATATTGATACCTGGAACTCTCCTGCTAGACCACCTCTAAAGGCCCAGGGTTCTTGGTCTCCACTTAAGAACTGTGCTGAAGATTGACTACGACACCCTGTTGAGATCAGATCCAAGCGGAGAATGTTACGAGAAGGGGGATTTCCTGGGTGTCTAACATGTCCAAAAAGCTAACACACACTTGTGGAAAAAGCTCTCTAACTGAGCTAGAATCCAGGGCTTGGGGGGAGGCTGTAATAATGTATGATTTATAAAGACTTTGTGCTTGAGCACCAATTGTGGTATTCCAAATTTTTGATTATTACAGACTAGTTTAAGCACAGGAGAGGTGACTCAGCTAATACACCTCATTCCATACCAGAAGGCACAAGAATGGTGCCATTCACAATTACGTAAGTTTCCCAGACACTTTGTACTTTTTTTTTCTTCGTATATTTGTGGCAGAAACATCTATTTAATCTATGAAAAGATGACATCTTGGAAGCCACATGGCTCAATAGCTACTATCATAAATTTTAGATCAAGCAAATGCCATTATCACAGCCCCTTGAAAAAAAAAAATGGACCTTTCTGAAGTCACATTTTAGTAATGATTGTTTCTAATCTTGTCAGAAAATTAGGACTGGCAATATATGCAAACAGTCTGGAACAGTTCAGGCAGTCATGACAGTTATATGAAACAGTATTCTTGCAAGAGACTACACAGATTTACATAATCCAGGCTGTATGTTCACAATGCTGCTGGCATGTTGAAAAACTAAGTAGCATTAACTAGAATTAACTCACAATTTAACTAGTACACCCTGATGGTCACAGAGAATACTAGCTTTGCTTTTTAGCATCTTGATTTTCTCCTCCTCAAGCACATCAGATGCACCAGGGTCCCCACTGATCAACCAGCCACAGCAGACCCACTGAAGTGCTCAGATTTAGTGTATGCTTGCTTGAGAAAATAAACTTTCATTAGCTGTTTGACTTTTAATACTGTTCTGCCAGCAAGGCACTACAGCCTTCAACAACTAAGATAACATAAATGACAACTCCGGAGGAGAAAAAAAAAAAAAAAAGCACAGTATCTGGAGTGGAGATTTCAATTACCCACCTAGTTTTCTGACAAGATGAGCAGCGCAAATACTCTTTTCCTTTTGTGGACAGCAATCTACCTCCTGTTCAAGTAACAGTCTTAGATCAGTACAGACAAGTATGTTGTGCTAGTCAGAGAGTCCCAAAGTGTGCCAAGTCTGACATTTACAAGAATTTAGGAATATATGTTAATTACAAACTACCCTAAGTACGGTAAATTTCAGAAACAACCCAAGCATCAGAATTTGAATTTGGTTTACTCCCACATTTTAGAATTCTTAAGTCAAAAGATACCCTTTGCAAGGAGACTTAGTCAATAACTTGGAAGACAGTATCTGTCTGTTCTTTGAGACTACAACTTAACTAGCACTTCCAATTATTACAGTAAAGAGCTGTGTGAATGAAGAGCTGTATAAATGAAAAACATAGTTAATGCCTTAGTCGCTGCGCAAATGTGACTTCAGTTCATGCCTATTGGACATCTAATCTATCTGAGCTGCCTCACAGACAAAACCTTTCCATTTTAATTAATTAATGACGACGCGCTGTGAACATCTGGCGCTGTCCATCCAATAGCAGTAGAAACTTGTGCTGAGGATTCTCCCATCTGTACACAATGGGGAAGAAGACAATAGAAGTCATTAGTAATCCATAGTACTGTACAGCCACACTAATTTAAGGGACTGAATGCTAGCTGGACTTGGGAGGAGAGGTGAAGAAAGTCAATGTTCAGTGGACCATTGAGCACACCGTTTGTTTGGATTTGTAACGTACTTAGCTTTACATAATGACGTATTTTGTCAATATATGTATTTACCCTAGTGATAAACTGCAAGATGAAGACAAAAGCATCCCCCCTCACAGAAGCGCTATTAGCTAAGAGTATTAAACTGTCAAGAACTCTTACCTATTTAATACTTTTTGAGTACTGGAACAGAACAGTGCCAAAGTCAGAGCTAGTATTTGCAGAGTTGGCTTCTAGTGTGAACTATTCCCAACATTTGATGCATTTAAAGACCTGAACCCAACTTTACAGGGACATTGAAAACTGAAAATAATTTCAGCTGAAATCAGTAGGTAGTCTGGTAACTCTGAAACGCAGTCTTAAATGGAGCCCTCAATGTTTTGAGATTACAAGAACCACTGTTCTCTTTATAGAGCTTTGGCCTGGAGCTTTAAACAGATGACGTTACCAAAAACAGAGCACTCTTTCTAGCTAAAGGTCAACATACAGCTAGAATAGTAAAGTTGGGGGAGCTGCTTCATACTAGTCGTAAAAATGCACAAACCAAAGCTTTTAAGCAGCATTAGACAGAGATGTTAAAATACTACAATGCTGGCAAGTTTTCCTCCTAAGCTAGTTCTCTTCTCTGTACTTTGCAGAAGGCAGTCTTAAAAGCTCTTCTTCTTTATCAACCATGCATATAGGGATCCGATATTTGATTAAGCGCAAAACACAAAGTTGTTGAACACAGACTGACTTGATGACTTAATAGGTCTTCTGTGTCCTTGCTTAAACCTGACAGTGTTTAAGACTACCATTTAAAGACAATCCAAACACTAGAACTAGACCAAGGTTGTGTAATGGTTAGCCACTGTGAAGTTTGCAACACCTACAAGAAATGTGACGTGAGACCATCAGCTTTGCTGCCTGCTGTGTATGTCAAGCAAGTCCACAGCATATTCCTTAGAGTTGGATTAAAACCTGAAAGTGAAATGATGTCACTAGAATTACCCAGGCCATGCTGGTGCTATCTGCCAACTTAGGATCCCCCAAAAATCTTTCAGAAAAAAAAAAAAAAAAACACCTACAAAACAAACAAAAAAGGCCACACATTAAAAAACCAAAAACACAAAAAAGAAAAAAAACGTTTCAAGATCAGTTTAAGTCTCAGACTAAATCTGTCTAGAGAGCTCCACAATTTCCATTCACTACCAAAAAATAATAAAAAAAATTAAAAAAATTCAATAATTTGGAAAGTGTTTAAAGGAAATTATTTTGCACCAGAATAGCCTTACGCTAAAGCTCGCATGCGCACAGGGCTGGGAGGATCGGCTTCCTCTTGGCCAGGCCCATTGAAAGGTCACTTCTGCAATTGTTCTGTTGAAGACAGCAATGATGTTATCGAGACAGAGCAAGCAGCAGATGGCTGATGTGGTCACATTTCGTAGTGTCATTTCCAATCATACAGCAGGGCATCCAAGGAGTTACATGGCATAGTCCAGTGTGCATTCAGTCGAGAGTAAGTTAAAGTCAACACTTACGTGTCAGCTGAGATTCAAGTTTCATTAGCCCAAGAAGAAAATCAAGGTCTCCGATCTTAAGCATCCACCAGACTTCACTTATAATACCAAAGCAAATTCACAGCAAGCATTGCTTCAAATAGTGAGACAGGAAAACCTTTAAAACAGGGTCAAATCAGACCCCATGTCCAATGCCTAATACTTCGTTTTCCCCGTGGGCTAATTAAAAACAAAAAAATACACTGTCTGGGATTATAATGGCTCCCAATGCACCTACCTAACCACTGCACAAAAGATTTCACCATTGACATAATACTCTTGATATCCCAGACGTAGGAGTACATGTCATAAAGGATTGTCCTGTTGGCACAATTGGAGAGGCGAGTGAACATCCCCATCACCAAGCTGCACATCTCTTCAAACTTGGCTGCTCGGTTACGCCACTCTTCTATCTATGAACGGAGGCAAAAGATCCACAAGATCAAACACAGCCTTCTAGGGAGGAGAGCTACTTTAAATATGGAAGACAACTATACAATTCATTACTTCATTTTACCAGCACGGGCTACCACACATGACTCACGGGTATTCTCTACGGCTGTTAGAAGTGAGGCCAGTCCAGGATCACTCACTGGTCAAATGCAGACACCAGACCGCCTTCATAGCTACATGGCCTACAGGGCTTAAAACAGTAGATTGGACTGGAGAAATTAAAGTTACTGTGACCTGCAGTTAGTTATACACTAACCCTTAGCTTTTAGGAAGTGGAACACTGATCTCTATTACAGACAACATTGGTCAGGATTTTGATTTAAGAGGAGAAAAACAAGATTCAGACTCACTTTTTCAGCATCCTTTCCTTTGCAATTAACACTGACAACACTGCTATTTGCTCTGAGCCACTGGAATTCTCTCAGCATCTGTGCACCTTTGGGCCCATGTTCATAAGGAAGATAAAACAAGTCAGCAAGAAGCTGCAAGTCCTCTAAAGTCACTGGTTCTACCGTGTAGAGAGGCTTTTCATTTGGCCCGGGCACAAACTGTTCTTTGTTAACTTGCTCATCAGTCTGCATAGGGGCAATGTCGCTACCAGAGTCTTCCTGCATAGACATCTCCGGGGACTTTGATTCAGCTATGCTCTCCTTATCGGTATCCATTGGCTTCAACTCCTCTGCCATCTTGGCTTCAGCAATATCTGTCAGTATCTGATTAGCATTCTTGTCTGAGTCTTCTTGTTTTTCCACTACCATGTCCATTGGTTCCTCATCAGATTGCTTCTTCTCTTCCTCCTTTACCAAGGCTGGTGACTCGCTGCTCAGTGCTGCCCCCTGACTCATAATGGGTTCTTGGTAAACTGTGGTAACCACAGTTGCTGCATTTAAAGAGGATGGTGCCACCAGAGGCCCTACATCCCCTACAGTAGTTTTAGCACCACTGTGGGCCACTTGCCTACCTGAGAATAAGAAGAAACAAGTTTAGAGTTTTCAATATCTAACTATGCATTCAACAACTAACATGCAAATCAGCAACTTCTGCAAATCATGGATGATTCTGCTGCCACACCATCTGATCAGAGGAGTTTCCTTTTGGTACTTTGCCTGTTCTCTTTTGTCATTGTAATTCTAACTACTGACTTTGGTTTTTGCAAGTTTCCACTCCACATAACTAATATGCCTAACTTTCCCCCATCCTATCTTTGCTTACCAGTTAATATTTATGTGTTGCCAGCAGCATTTCTGACTACGCCATCAGAATAAAAAGCTCTAAAAGTCAACTTTTTTCTTCTGCATCAACTGACTTGTTAAAGTTTTACTTGCATATAGAGTACACTTCAAAATGTAAGAACTGATGCTTAAATATTTCAAATGCAAAAACGAAGTAAAGGAAGATGACACCTTAATTACTACTCCTCACCCAATGTTTTTGCTGCAGAGTTTGAGAACGATGAGAAACCCTACAGCAGTTCAAAAGGATAACTCCTCACATCTCTGCTCTAAAGCAGAAGAGGTTCTTCCTTCCATTCCACCACCAGTTATCAGAGAAGGGCACTCTGACCACTGCCAACGTACATTTGAGAAAAATAGGTTTTACATCAGATGCCAAGCTCCAATTGCCACAAGAGAGGCGTACAATGCTGGAAGGAACTCAGCTGGTTTCTATAGACAGAAACTAAGAAAAAAACTGAACGAATACGGACTCTTCTGAGGCAGAACTAATGTTTACAATAATCTAACACCCACTTAAAAAAAAGACTATTCTTCTTATTCTCTTAGGTCTCACGGAAGTCTAGTAACAACTGGGACTAGCAAGATCCAGACTCTTCCCTGTCTTTTGTCATAAGCACCAAAGGATCATATGTCAATGTTGCTTCTGCTGATCAGTCGGGGCACTATAGGCACACTGCAGAATACCAAGCATTCGTTCTTTATTAAGGCTTCCCCAGTTAGGAAGGCAGAAAATACTTTCAACAGAAGTATAAAAATGTTTTACAGATTCTGGCAATTTGTAGTCTAAATGCAACATTTAACCCCATTTTTCTACCAACCCCAGAATACCACAAAATCAAGACTCACTGCTGTATTGCTGAGGTACACCAAATTCCTGCAACCATTCTGTTAAGGCCAGCTTCAGGGCCATTTGCGGGCTGTACAGAACATCTGTTTCAATATCTTCATCACTCCCCTCATTTTCCAATTTAATCTGGATAGAAACTGTACTGTCTTCAGTATCAGCTACAGAGACAAGTTTTTAAAAAGTTATACAAGTTTCATTTAAAATAATAATAAAAAATGTCACATTAGACAAGGCACCCAAAAACTCTCTAGCAGCCTTATCTCACAAAGAAGGACAAAGCACTACATCCTAATTAGCCAAAATGGAAAACTATGGTCACCACCAACGTCAATACAAAAATGTTATGCAGAAACTAGATATTCTGGCATTCAGTTTCTCTTTTTATCTGAAGTGCTTATATTCCAATGAAATCAAATCCGTGGACGCTTATGTCAAATTTGGACATTAAAATTGCTTGCTGAGAGTGGTTTTTATACAACCACAGACATCTCTCAAGGCTACAGAGATGCTACAGATACTTCCCAGGAAATACATAAAACAATCTAGATGCTTGTAATTTTTCAGGCAACTGCCATTTACTTACAGGATAGAAAATGCTAAGGGATCTTAAACAGAAAGAGTTGATAAGGAAAGGCTAGAACATTAAAAAAAATAAACATCAGTATGACTTACATGGTTAAACATAAATCACAGCAAACAGTTAAGCATACTTACTCATCACCACATCTTTTCTCACTCCATTCATGTTAGACTTGTACCATGTTGCAAGTGTGTGAATAGCAACATAATTGGCTTCAAATTCACAGTTTGGATTGGTCAGAACTCCCTTTAGTCGAGGGATGAGCTCAGTTGACCGACCTTTGTACGGCCCAAGAAAAAGCCTCTTTTGATCATAATCATTAGCATGAATGTTATCCCAGATAACTGGTGCTCTCCTGATGATCTTAGAAACTTCTTCAATGGACTCTACTGGAATGTCTTTGGATACAACTTTCGGACCTAAGAGGGAAACAAGATAACCAGAGGGTTTTGCCTATACTTGAGGATTCAACCCCCAAGTAGTCAGTTTATTTTATTAAATACTTACGAGAAATTGTTTTTAACACCAACAGTGAAGTAAAAAAACCCAAACAACCAAACAACCCACAAAACCCTAAAATAAACAATTTCTACCTGTCCATAACACCTCAATGCCAGGGAGCAGCTTTTCTCCTACAGTCCGTAAATACGGCGACTGCGCAACATTTGGATAACAGAAAGTTCCACAGTACTCTGCACACGGAAAGAGAACGTTGCTGTTAATAGAAAAATCCACATGTGTGACAACATACCCAACTGTCTCATGAACGCATTGACAGAATACTACCATGTGAGAAGAGAAACATCTAAAAAATTAACCAAGAAAGACCCAAAAGAATAAAGTATAAATAAAAAGGACATTATTAATGACACTTAGCATAAAGATCAGAAGGGAATTGTAGAGAATTTAATTAAAATTGCTCAAATGTCAAAATCAGGAAAAAAACTAATGAAGTTCATAAATAGAAGGTAAGGTTACAGCAGACAATACACAAGAGAACTAGAAACCCTAACTGATTGATTTGACTGATTACAAAGTGCAAATACCTAAAAATATTAACACCGGAACATATATCTTTTTAAAGTGAAAGAGGAGATCTGCAACAGAACCAAACCACTATACTGTTAATTTGTTTATCCCCTTACAATGAGGATAACATAGCTACTGAATTGAATTTTCCTTGCAACAATCCACACCACTGAACATAGTAATTCTCCCTTACAATATTCTTACAGATATTCGAGGAAGCTTCCAATTTAAAAAAGCAATGACTGGACCTGAGTGCAAGTCATCTTATTTTTTAATAAATAAACAAAACAATTCAGTGCCTAATAAAAGTGGGTAATCTTATTAAAAACAGGTACCAATGACAGAAGTAAGCAAAGACTGCGCTGTACCTCTACCCTAAGAAAATTCTAAGAAAATAACAGCTAGCCAGATCAAGAAGCAAAGAGATTTTGGTACATGTCAAACAGGAGTCTTCCTTTAACCTAATTTTCAGTTCAAACTCCTTGAACTGTTCTATCAAGCTGCCTTCTTTGCTTGGCATTCAGTTTTTCAGAGATGTGTAGGTTTGGTAAAACCACTGCATATATTTGAATTACTTGAACCTTTCTTCGTAAAATGAATTTCTTCAAACAACCACAAAACAAACCTTAAAGCAGTGATTAAATATTAAACCAGCTTTTCAACCAGTAAGATAACAGGGCCCCTCCTTTAAGGCTGAACTAAATTATTCATCTCATTTTACCTGTAGGACAGAAAAGGAATGTGTCTGGTTCTCCTAGATATTGATAAATTTCATTTGTGATTGAGACTTGAGCGTGAGCAAAGGAACTGAAAACTTCTTTGTCTGCTGCACACATGTTGTGATCGATATCATCAAACAGCAGTGCAAATGATCTGCAGCCAAACTGGGAAACCTGATACAAAAGACAAGAGCAAAAGATTTAGTTTTTTTAATTACTTTTATTTCTTTTTCCTTTTAAAAATTCTACAGTTTGATTTTAAAAAGTGACAGGAGTGGGGGAGAGAAGGTAGGGGAGGCAAGACAGACTTCGGTGTCTATTCATAATAAATGTCTATCTCTGACCCGCTGCTCTGCTTTTCTCACGGCTATGCTTTTCTCAAAGATTAGACATCTGAAGACCTGCAATCTGTTCCAGCTTTAACAATACAAATCTGATCCCACTGGACAGACATCTGGAAAAAAGCTAACTCTTTAACAGCTTTTGGACAAAACAGAGAAGTCAATTATGAGAACAATAAAGATGTGTATGTCAGGTCTGCCTCCAAAGGCAATTATTGTGGATAAGAGTTCTTGCTTTAGAAATGCATCTTGGCTTCAAGGCCCTAAAATATTCTAAGACAAGCTCCCAAGAATAGCCTTCAGAGTCCAATATAAAATGAGATTTTTTTTTTTTTAATCTAGATTATCACTAGCCACTTCAGCAATACAACCTGAACAGAGCCACTGAAATTGTTCAGAGGCGTACAAACCACTGCTAGTGCTGAAAACATTAAAGAAGCTAGTGAAAAGGTGCAAGAGTGAGAAGGGTACTGAAGTTTTCAAATTAAGTAGCATTGCAACCGTGGGAAGTTTGTCACACTTACCTGGTCTAGCTTGCGCTTCAATGTGGATACCTCTTTAGGATTGGAGAAAGTGATGTCAAGTCCAGGTGAGATTGCATAGATAAACTCTATTTCATGTTCTCGTGCAGCTGCTATTAGAGTCATTAGCTGCTCTGGAAATCAAATTCAAACATTTCAGAAGAATTCAACAATTACAAAAAATAATCTTGCATGTCGTTATAAGTAAATTACAAAATGCAGATGTCTCTGTTACCATAATAAAAAAAATTGCCAGAATTTCTTAGAACTAACACAGCAAAGAGCACCAAATCATTTGAAGAATTATCAGAAATCATGCCAGAAGGAATCACAGAATCATGGAATGATAGGCGTTGGAAGGGACTTCTGGAGATCATCTAGTCCAACCCCCATGCCAGAGCAGATTCATCTAAGCAGGGTGCATAGGAACATGTCCAGGCGGGTTTTGAATGTCTCCAGAGATGAAGACTCCACCACCTCTCTGGGCAGCCTGTTCCAGTGCTCTGCCACCCTCAATATAACAACTGTCCTTGTATTGTTATTTTCCATGTTAAAATTTTAAAAATATTTTTTAAATTCTCTTTATCCCAATGTTGTGAGACAAATATGGATGTTGTCTGTTTTTACAGTATGCACACCAACTGTTCCAGAATTATTCCTCACTGTTGTCACACATACTAAGAAAAAATTCAATGTAGCAGCATGACACTGCATGACATCAATTCACATACTATTTGTATGACTGAAGCTTGGGGCACATGAAAGAGGGCTTTTTTAACACTACTGTGGAGAAGTAGTTACTTTAAGAAACAAACTTCAAATTTAATCTTCCATGCAATGAATAAAGAGAATTATTTTTAGAATATTTAACGGTTGTTGCTGTTATTGGTCATTATCTTGCAGTATCCTTTAGACTGTATTTCTGCAATGGTTCAAAGTGGCCTCCAAGAAGGATTATTTAGTTTCAAGCAAGTATCATTTTTCCCCCTCACCCAAGGAAAACTATAATCCCCACAGGCTAATAAAACACTGTAGATCCCATAAATGCCAGAGGTGGATAAAAAGCCTCACACCAGCTTAAACGGGTCTTTTATGTTCTGATTAAATAGTCAGAAGCTGCTTTTCTAACTGGTACTCTCTTCATTGAGACAAGCACTTAATGAATGACATAAAAGGGCATGCTATTCACTCATCAATCTTCTCTCTTTTCTGAAGCAAATAATTTCTACTTCAAAATATGGCCCAGATGTCCAAGAGCCAGAGGAGTAACTTTGAGCAACCTTTCCCTGGAAAAAAAGTAGATCTCGTAACACAAAGCCTTAAAAGCAGTTTTAGAAATCGTCTGTAGAGTTATAGTTAAAAGAAGTAAATCCATGTTTGTACCAAAGCTCCACTAAATACATCTGCAGGGTATTAAGAATGGGTCTCCACTCACCTTTAGAAATGGCTACTGTGATTAAACACACACAAACATATGTAGCAATGTCCAATTCATGCAAAAGTCTATTTATAGAAAATACAGAGGGGAAATAAAGGCAATTACCTGCTTCCTCCACAGAGTACATTTCTCGCCAGAACATCCTGTGCTTGTAGTCATCCTTTGGAGCATACAGGTATGTATTTAGTCCCCACTTCTGAAGTCTATAAACACAGGATAAAAAACCTTCATTGGAAGAACAGTCTACAAATTCAGGAATGCCACATTTTCTTGATCTAATTTCAATTATTTTTACTTGATCTAATTTATTTTTTTCTTCATTGAACAATAACATTACACACAACTGATATTGGACAAATACAGTTTAGGCAAGATGGAAAGGTGATTATGAGCCCCTCCTAAGAATATTGATATTAGCCAAAAAGGCTAGAACAATAATTCTTTTCAGGCTTAAGTGGAAGATTATGATTATATTGTGATGGAATGCGCTGCAGTAAGAGGAAGCATGACTTGCCTTCTAAAAAGTTCTTTCCTCTGCTCCATAACCCAAGGTCTTCCATAAAATCCTACAGGAAACAAGATGAAAGTTATCCAGCTAGATGTTAGATTATACCTGCTTCATGAAACATTATATTACAACCCACCATTTTCTTCCTCTTCTGCTACATTCATCAAAAAGCTTCCCAAACCAGAAAGGAAAAAGTAAAATCTAGACAGACAGCATTAAGAAAGTGTAATAACCTAAACTGATCTAAATTTAAAATGCAATTATAACTTATTTCATTACTTATGATCCAAGGTCTTGTAACTTTGGCCACTGAAGCAATTAATTTTCAGAATACAAACTGTATTCCTGAGTATATGCCCTTGAAAAGTCAAGTCAGCATTATTATAAGAGCAGACTGAACAGTCACAACCTAATTAAACTATCACTCCAGACACCTAAGAAATAGATTTGTTTGTAATGAGAACACTGAAGACACTTGAAAATATTTACTAGCTCAAAAATGCTTAACCAGTGGTTCAGATTAGAATGCTAAGTATACACAAAGAGTATATAAATATATACTGAGGTAGATGATGCGTAATTAAAAAAAAAAAACATACAAGTGAGTCAACAAAATGCTTAGGAATTCATTCCTTTTATTCAGTTGAATAGGCTCCTTGTCAAAATTAACTTGCAAATTGATATCTTTACAATTCCTACATCTTTACAAGCTAAGACTATGTCTTCAAATAATCATATAAAAGTACCTACAAGTGATTTTAGAATAGTGTATATTCAAAGTCATGGAATTCCACGGAAACTGTAACTGCTTCTGGTTTTAAATCTAATCCTTCCATTCTAGAAACATAATACTTTAAAAAGCACTCTCAATGCACTCTTAGTCAAGTAAATTCACTTAGACCTATGTGCAAACAGTTTAACCACAAGTGGGCACTTCAAAACAAAGCTTCAGCTTGGCAGTCTGTGCAAAGACCAGAGACTAAAATAACACTGAAATTTAATAAGCTCTTATTCTCAAACAGCACAGCCACTCAGTGATGAATGATGCTCCTAATACACAAAGCTTACAAGTCCCCACAGAACACTAGTTCAAAAGGTAGACAATATCTTCATTTCCAGAGTCATTCACCATTGTAAATCTGTAAATATTTGGCCTCACAGAGGTCAAAACCACCCTCCTACAACCTTTCAAAATTCAAAACTGATGCAACTGGAGCATTTTCCATATACTAACAAGTATTTCAGTTACTTGTTAAGTGAACAATGCTCTTTTAAGAAGCTTAAAGCAGGCTCAAGTTTTAAGAATTAGTCTGTCAGAGGGATCTTAAGACTAAATGGCACCACGAAGTGGCAAAGCTGAGTAAGTACTACTCTTCACAAACAGCAAAGCGACAAACGGAGGACAGTTAAACAGAGGAACAAACAAGAGCAGTTGCAAGGCATAAAACCCTCCCAGTTTATTTCACCCAGAACAAATTTCTCACTTTCAGTAGCATTATCTAATTCTGAGTGCTCTTTCTTTACCTATGCCACTACTGTTTCAGACCTACTAGCCTAAAGCAGAGCAGGGGCCTACCAGAAAAGAAAAAAAAAAAAAAAGAAAGAAAATCAGGTAACAAAGATGTGGTTTAACCCCAGCTGGCAACCAGAACCACACAGCTGCTCACTCAGTCTCCCCGGTGGGATGCAGGAGAGAATCAGAAGAGTAAAAGTGAGTGGAAAAAAAAACCCAAACTCCTGGGTTGAGATAAAGACAGTTTAATAAGTAAAGCAAAAGCCACACATGCAAGCAAAGCAAAACAAGGAAATCATTCACTGCATCCCACAGGCAGGCTGGTGTTCAGCCATCTCCAGGAAAGCAGGGCTCCATCACCCATAACAGTTCCTTGGGAAGACAAACACCATAACTCCAAACATCCCTCCCTTTCTTCTTCTTTCCTCAGTTTTATACACTGAACATGATGCCATATGGTATAGGATATCCCTTTGGTCAGTTGGGATCAACTGTCCTGACTCTGTCTCCTCCCAGCTTTTTGCACCCTCCCAGCCTGCTCACTGGCACGGCCATGAGAAAAGCAGAAAAGGTTTCCACTGCCTAGCAACAACCAAAAACATTAGCGTGCTATCACCACTGTTTCTCATCCCAAATCCAAAACATAGCACTATACCAGCTGCTAGCAAGAAAGTTAACTCCATCCCAGCTGAAACCATGACAAAAGACTAATTAAATAAGACTGAAAAGAACATGCTAATCCAAAGTGAGGTTTTTCTATCTGTCACCATTTTTCTTAGATTACTAATGTCACCATCTGATGACAATTTTTGCATCTTTCTGTCCAACTAAAAAATCAACGTGGTTTTGTATTACTCCCTCAAGGCTGTGTGTCAGATTAATACAAAGTCAACAGATCATGCCAAATACTTCATCCCAGTCACCACACTCTCCACCACTAAAAGCCAGGATAGCCTGGAGGCAGAGCACCAGTGCTTTGCATCCTGTACTCATAGATCTTACAACCCCCCCAAAAGAGTGAATTTGATATCTGTCATAAACTCTTCACATTCTTAAAGAGCACAACCACTATTTACACCCAGCATTTGGCTAATTCCCCCCGCTCTTCTAGAAAAGATCCAAACTCTCCACCTCACTGCTTTAAATTTCACCACATCTCTAGTTTGTGTTAACCACTGCACTATGTTTAAATATTTATCTACAATTCTGAAGTAAATTCCTGTTTTTCTCTTACCCCTACAATTCTCTTGGGTCACTAAAGAGACAGATGTTTTCACTCACTACCATTTACCTCATTCACCTCAACAGGGTTTTTCTGTTGTTGTTTTTGGTTTGTTTTGTTGTTGTTGGTTTGTT
>VXBH01001779.1:0-15508 GCA_013400035.1 Rynchops niger
AATATCTATATAAAAATATTTTTATATATGCACACAACAAAAGGGGGTTGTTCCTTGAAGCTTATTCTGAGGCAATATTTACTATATTAGAGGACTCCATTCTGCCATACCTTACTAAAGGTAAACAAGACAATAGGAAGGACTTGTGATAAAACACAACAGCTTTTATTCCAGTTATAAAAACGTCCATTCTGCCATCTACCTGCAGAAGTAAGCCTGTAAATTCTCATTACAGTTTCAGCATGGATGGTCATTAAAAAAAAAAGGGTAGGGAAAGTTAAAAAAAGATAATTGGATTCTTATGTGATTGCAATATAATCTGACCCTTCTAAGTAACTCTATACCTTCTGCCAGTGAACGAAAGGTTACATGGCATGGGAAGTATCTCCTGTCACTAAATAAGCAATGAGATTTATCCACTTGGAAAACTGGGCCCTGTTTTGTTTGATATTTACGGAAGTTAGAGCATTATGATTTTATTATAAAATTACACATAAGCAGAGTACAACTTCTCAGTAACCTATTACTATGTATTCCTGCATTTACATCACATCTATGTTAGATTCGCTATTAAAATACAAGGCCAATATTCTGAGAGACAGGAGGCTGTCCTAATGGCATGAAATGGCGTCGTGTCTTACTTGAGTATTTACTTGTACAGACAAAAGTGAACTATTCAAGAACAGTAAGTCTCCAGAACTGCAGCTTTCATTATATTTGTTTAATTCTGTGAAGAAGCACTAGTGAGTAGAATGTTCTCTTGCCTGCAAACAGACACTTCTGTAATGGAAAAAGATCTCTTAGTGGGACAGACATCCTTCAATAATGATGATGGAGAAGACTTATATAAAATCTAGAACTAGCAAATGCATTGAAACAAACCACATGGTTTCTTACGGCAGCTGTGATGAGAAAGACTAGGTATTTATTTCCAACAGTACACTAACTACGTTACAGACTCTTCAGTAAGTCAAAGCTCAAGAAAACTCATATAACAAAACGTTTTACCTCTATCTTATTTAAAACTAACCTGCGCTGACCTTAGTGAAAAGTCTTCCTCTAGGCTAAGCTAAACTTCTTCTGCAGTTTCTCCTTCCAGTTATTGGAGCTCACTGTGGAATTTTGCTATGAAATGAGGCCAGACAGCTTTTCACTGGGGTTTCAAAATGCAATTGGCTTACGCTCAGACAATGAATAGAAAGAAAAAGTTATCTATACTCCAGAGAAGTGATAAGACTGTGTTATAAGAGGTAAGAAACGTGAATCCAGGGGAACAACATGCAAAAGAGAAACCAAGAAATCGGATGAGAGAAGCAAACAAAAGGAAGGGACTGAGAATGGGTGGAGAAGATGGAAACAATCTGCAGTGGTAAAGGACACTCGCAAGGAACAACTGCAGATCATGAAATAGGACAATATATGAAGGAATAGGCAGAAATATAAAAAAAGGAAGATGAAACAGGCAGGTGGAAAGGCACATTCCCACGCACAATCTGAAATTAAACTCAAAATTCTCATCTATTTAAGTGTTTTGTAGAATAGCTGACTGCCAGCAAAACCATTGAAAATTTTGTGTCAGTGGCCTAGTAATAAGGCCATTGGAGACAGTGGAGAGGACAGACTACTAATGCCATTGGTATCGCCGTTTACTCAAGTGATATAGGGCTGTGTTGCGTAAGTATGGATGATGACCGATGATACCTCCCATGAAGAGACAATATAATAACATTAACAGTTTTTATTAATCAAGTTTTAAAATTACCAAGAAAAAAAAGAGACATAAAAACAAGAGAAGTCATAAAGGTGATGACAGTAATTTTATCACTACATAAGCAAAAGCTATTAAAATGTTTTATAACAGAGAGTAACAGGAGCACCCCATCAGAAAGGAGTCAGATGTTCGGTATTTCGTAGGAGTAGATGGAAAGTACTTGCTACTACCAATTACTGGAAGCCTGGAGAAGTGTCCACTTTTCCTTAAGAAACGAAGGGGCCTGGAGTAGAGTTCATTTACTCTATTGTATTTCATTTACATGATTTTACAATGAGTAAAGACAATTACTGAAATTTTAACACTACTTAGCAAAATTTAATAGTACTACTTAAAAATTGGAAAGCTATAAAAATCGTCTTGCTTAGATAACAAGTCAACACAGACCACCACAGAGCACCAGTATTAACCCACAGTATCACCAAAATCACTTAATTTCAGCTCTTGGCTGAATAGAGTATATGGTAAGATGCAATTACTGTGAAATAGGAGTTACTCTATTGCTCAGTTTGTAGATGTGAGCTCACCTGTGCCTACCTTCAGGAAATGTAACACTTCATTTTCTCTTTACAAGATAAAGAGATAATTTTTTCTTTCCATTCAAATCACCCTGTTTTCTTAACCTTCTATGACTACTGAAGGTATCACCAGTTGTCCCTGTTTCTCATGGAGTACCAAGTGCTTTCTTGGGACAAAAGCCTGGAGCTTCTCAATTTTATCTCATGATTTTTTTTTCCTCATTGAAGACCTAGATTATGAAAAAGCGTAAATCACATACTTAATGCCAGATGAGTTACATCTAAAACTAACGGGAAGACATGCCAGCGTCTCCTTTAGAATAATGTCTGTATTAATAAGCTATTCAAAAGGATGAACAGAACGAATTGATTCATTTTCCAGAGTCACTCAGAGAAAGTCATGGCAGTCCCTCCAAATGTTATCAGGATCAGGCAACTTCTGTGATGTCTGTTGCAGCTGACTGCAGAGATAGCTTGTTACTACAACCAACTTCAGCCAATCCACTTACTATTAGGTATGCATTTTCTTCTTTCTTCACGTGACTGCAGACAAAATAATAAAACTATTCTCACTGATGCTTTTAGTTAGCTTATTGTTTTATATAGCGATTGTCTTTGAAGAATACTGTAGAATGGAACAGAATTAAGAAAGAAATGGTAACTTTTTTTTTATGTACATTTTTTTAAATTACCATACATACTTATTTTCCATTTTTAGCACTCATGTTTTTATGCACCACAAAAGGACAACCTGGTAATTTTGAATCAATGGGGTCAGCTGGGGCAGCATAGGTATTTCATGCATTTCCAGAACCTGGAGGACTTTACACTTCGAACCATTTCCTTTATCAATAAATTCCTGATGATCTCAGATTCCAAATTTACAAGATTACAGTTAGAAAATGGCAAAGACAGGCCAAGACACAGAACATATTTGTGTTTAGAGGCATAAATACCTTTTTACAATGTAGTCCCCAAAATCATGGCTCTTATTTATAGTAATAAGAATTTCTTATTCATCAAATTAATGTACACAAGCATATTTTGCTGTTGAAAATTTTCAAGAAGTATCAGTTTGGCTTTGCACAATTCACATAAAGACTGGGAAAAAAAATATCTACATGGATGTGTCTGTCTGCCTGTCAGCAAAGCTGTAGTCTGTCAATGGAGGACTTTTCCAGTTGCCTAACTGTATTTTAGGTGCCTTAGAATATATGCGGCACCTACATGGGGCTACCAAATATGGGAGACTCCCGTCCTTCCACCACAACTTACTGGCCAGACAGGACACCATAGGGCCCAGATGCCCATCTTCAGTCAACTGAATTGTGCTCTAATTGTCTACTTCAAAAGTAGTCTTGGAACTCTTTTCCTAAAGTTTTTATCAGCTACAAACACAAGCACAGTGTTTAAGAAATATGCATATTGACAATTATGCTGTTTCTCTAGTAAATAACAAGCAAGGTGACAGCAAGACTATGTCTCAGAAAGAACACTATGGCAGATCAAGCCTGAAGACACTGTGTGCAATAATCTTTGAATCTTTCCAAAGTTTTAGCAGGTCTCAGTAAGTTGAAATGGGATTTGAAATTCCTTCAAATTCCTAACAATTCACAGGAAGGATCCTGTTTGTGCAGACAGTTACACTGGCTAAGAGATACCTCGATATTTAAGATGAAGTCTCAGTAGAATCATTATCCCTATGAAAAATCCACATATGGGAGACATGTCAAAAATATTTGTAGCTTCCTTAGCCCCTGTAAATAATATTTTATTGTTGCAACTCATAAGAGACAGAAAAAACAGAGTATCTGAATGTGTGAAGACAAATTCAAGATCCAAGGAGTAGTCTTCTGCTAACTCATAAATCTGTAACTATCAGTGTAGAACTTTTTGCCACATGAATAAAAACATCATTGCCAGGAAAAATGAATAAATAGTAGACATAGCTGTGAGGTAACTTGTAGCTGTATCCCTATAGCTCCACTAGGTATTCCAAAACCCCACAGAGCTACAATTTAAATGAAAACAGGATTTTGTATGCAGCCATAAAATTATTTTAGTCCAGTAATTTCTGCTGTTAATTACAATTTTCTGCACACTGTGCAAAAAGACTCTTTGAGTCCATGATTTACACAGAGAGCCAGAAGCTGCAGTACTCACGGTAAAGAGACGGACCCTGAGTCAGAGATTACACCTGAAAATGACAGTACAATCAATAAACCCTAATGATGGATAGATGAGAAGCAGATTTCACAGATGGCCTCAACTCCTGGATATTTGCATGAGGAGCTGATTTCTGGATAGGCGTGGACCTTGAAGTAAGCCTGCCAGAGTGGAAGCAGCAAATGTCTGCTGGAAACATGGGCTAAAAAAATTTTCTGCACTTGTTCAGCAGCTTGATGATAGGACTAAAGAAAACACATGAATCAGCATGCATGTCCAACAATGATTATCTGGCAATATAAGGTCTTCAATCAGTTTTGCATTCATCACAGATGAAAGTCTGGCATGCTCAAAGACATACGTGCAGGCGCCAAGTACATAAACAACCTGAGACAAGAATTCTCTGGCATGCTTAAGCACTTGCATTTTTTGTTGGAATGGGAGACTGAATGAATTTGTTATTTAGCTTATTTTTGGACTCAGCTGAGCAAATAATAACTATACATGCTGGATTTGGGTTACTGACTGAACTGGCTGCAAGCTAACCTATCATTCAGACACCAAAAAAAAAAAAAAAAAAAGCCTGAACACAGATCCAGACAAAAAAAATGCCATAATTTACATATACTTTCAAAATATTCCAAAGAATTCAGTGTTGTGTAAAAGACCTTGTATAATGACAGCAACAATTCCAGGAAAACATGTGACATACCCCCTGTGTCTTAGATAGATTACCACAAGAAAAAAATAATCCCAAAACTCAGAACAGTTTAGCAATTATTAGGTTTAGCCAGAAGATAACAGAGATACACAGCACCGCACTTTAAGGGAATGGAGGGTGGGATGTTTTCTTTTAGTATAGATATTTCATTTGTCTCAGATTTAAAATTAACCTTCACTTATGGGAATACAAAAGCAGTAAGAGTGAAAATTCCCTTACCATATATATATACTTGTATACGTTGCTCAAAGGCTAGCATTTCAAAAAATATAATCTATTCCTATAGTCATGAAGAGAGTCTCTAAGTAGGGACTAGAAAGGTAGGTGCGAGCTGGACAAAGAGCAGAATCACACATATATCATAATTATGCAGTATTAAGAACCCAGTAACCCATGTTGATGGCTTATCGCAGACACTTCAGAAGTATAATGACTTCCCCTAAAAAGGCAGGTCTGATGAGACTGCTACTTTATACACAGCCATGAGTCAAATCTGCTGTTAAGAAGACAGCATATGCTAACAAAATTGTATTACTAAAGAAGGCAAAAAAGACCTTTTTCCCAACAAGTATGTGTTTTCTTTGAAGGCCTGTTATTTTAGCTAGGGGGCTGGGGGAGAAGTTTCACTGCTGATCTGCGCAAAGTTGACTTTGCCTTTCTTTTGAGAAGTTAGAATTCCAGATTTCAGCAGCCTCACGTTTGCTATACTCCTAAACATGCAATGCTCAATATTAACACAAACAAACTATGCTCCTTAAAATGTAGTATCTTTAATTGCATTTTCATTTTCTTAATGTATGCCCTTGCATTAAAATCTATTGTCATAGATTTTAAAGCAACGTTCAGTTGCATCAAGAATCAAAGCATGTCTACAATGCTTAACCTGAAACAATCTTTCAGAATAGAGAAAGTCTTTATTCATATCTTGGGTAAATTCTTTGCAAAACTTGACTAAAATGTCCTGGTAATTCCACCCTTGGAAAAGCAATGATGAGGGAGTCTACTTATCCCACAAACCACAGCGCTTTTTTGCACCTTTTTTAGTGGCATTTAGATAAACTGGTACCAGAACTTAATGTCATGACTATTAATGGTGGTTTAGTTCAAAGGAGTAATAAGGAATTCAGACCATCTAACTTTTGTGCTGTAACTTTCTCTAGACAGACTGAACAAGAAGAAAGCATTGAATGTTCTTGAATTAAAACACTACATTTGACAAGATAATTTAATTAGACTCCAGTAGAAAGCTATCTGAACGCATTCCTTTGAGACAGATGCCCATTTGCAGGTGAACACCGCATGCATAGCTTACAGCTGAACATAACAGTGGCCAAATTTTGTATAGTCACTATCTTGTTTCTGATAAAAAGGATCCTTATGAAAAAAAAAAAAAGTAAGAAATAGGTCAAGGATTGACACTTCCATCACTGGTATGTTGTTCTACCTCTCTGCACTTGAGACTGACTAGGAGACCTCCTCGCGCAGAAACTGCCTCTGGACCATCTCCACCTGATGGCTACCGGTGAACTCAGTCCATCAATCTGAATACTCTGCATGTGCCTGTTATAACATCCTGTGGCAATGAGTCTTACAGCTTAATTACTTAATAATTTGTTATATTTTATTGCAGACTGATAATTTCACTGAATGTTCTCACACAACGAGCAATGGTCAATAATGAGCCCCTCTTCATTTTTTTTCATGCCACTCAATGTCACTGACTTCTGTCACATTACCTTTTAGCACCTCTTTTACAAGCTAAAGAGCTGTAATCTGTTTGATCATCTGCTGAAGAAGATGCATCTCCTTGACATGTTTTCTGCCTTTCCCTCAATTGTTTGTAAATGCGTATCTTCTGAGATAGAATAACTGTAACTACCAATGGTATTTAAAATTAACAGAAACATATCCATTTTCTCCATTTTATATATATACATATTTTTTATATTGCTCTTGGTTCCTATTCTACTAATTCGTAATACTCATTCACTTTTCTGACCATCACTGAACCGTGAACTCACATTTTCAGACAGCTATATTCAATAATTCCAGTACTCTTCTTTGCAGATCCAACAGTATTCAAAAACAGATGACTAAGGGCAAGAGCTAAAGCAAATATCCTTTGAGAATTTACTTAGCATCTATTGAGAATGAAAGTTAACATGTCCAGGAAATAACGCTGCTATTTTAGTAGCAACTACCTTGATTAATTCACTATGATTTAGCTAAAGCTCTCACCTTAATACTAGCTTTCTTCTTCAAATAATTTATGAGTTCATTGAACAGCATATGTTCCAGTATCTCTTAGCCCAACACCTCACTGGTAATCTGTGTCACCTGGGGAAAAAAATAACCATTTATTTCCATTCTCTCTTCCCAGGTTTTTAAGCAACTATTTCCCCTTGAGAGAATCCTACAACACAGGCTCCTTTAGGGTTTTTGGTAATAAATATTTTAATAACTTTGAGGAAATTCATTGATAGTTCTCTTTAATTCAGGAGATAAAACCCAAACAATTATCACGTACCACACTGTTTCAGAACTGTTTGTGTCATATTGTACGTCAATGAATACGTGGGTGTGCTGAAGCTTTTGACAAATAGACTAGGAATATATATAAGCACGCTCTCGTTGCTAGCAAAGGAGACCTCAACCAGATTTGGGAAAAGCAACTTGGAAAGCCCCCTGTTTTAGATTGTACAGCAGCTCTTTAAAAGCATACACTCATTGGATATATATGATGGAGGAGAATAGCAGCAAGGTTCAAAACCACCCTTTGCAGAACAGAACTTTAAACAGAGAAAGTGGAAGCAATTGGCAACAACACATCAAAGGCCTTCTGCAGGGAATTTGGCTCTACAACTAGTGCCTCATTAGAATGAACTGACCCTCCAAAGAGGAGAATAAAATTGCACAAAGTTCAGGACACCAAAAGCTCTGATTTTTCACAATCAGTACAGGATCAGGAAGGAGCTGCTAAGATTCACCTCTCACCGGGATTCAAGGAGCTTTCAGAGTGTCTTCTGCTTTTTTTATTTTAAATATCCATTTTGCCTGTCTGTTACAGAATAACTGGAAAAGAGGCGCTTATCATCCTTCCTGCCAATGCTGGTGACAACGTAAAGCAAAAAGTGATTTTCATAAAACCAGCACATGATTCATAAATACGTACGAGGTAGTTCTGCTCTGTCAGTTAAAAGTGGAACTTCCCTTACAGCATGTATCTTTCACTTAAAAATATATAATTTATTACAAACTTTAAACAATCTTGAAAGAAAATAAAAGAATCCTCCCTCCCCTGCAGAATATCAGAATTGCTCTTCATAACTCTTCAACTGTTTAGGAAACCGGATGCTGAAGCCAAAGCATCAAGTGCTGTGCTAAAGCCAGACATATATATTTTTATGATTGCAACGATGAAGCTACACACATCATATGAAGTGATCCATATTGCTTGCACCATTCTTCCAGGTAAAAACAGAAATTATATTATTTCTCACTTTTCTTTCTTCAAACTAGAGCTTTACTGTAGACTATCCTTTCCCTAAAGAAAAATAGTGAAAACATGCAAATAAGTAAATTGTTTTTGCCTAGGACAAAGTGCTAAAGAAATTAACCTTTCTTTTCTTTTAGAAAAATCTTCAAATCTATTTTTAATATATTGATACTTTTTTTCAAAACAACAAATCCAAATGATTTACGGTCTTTCTTTATAACACTTCTTGGGGTAGAGGAAACCTTCCACAGTTTCCAGTAGCTCATTCCACTTGCAAACATACAAATATCTGGTCTTTTGACAAGCTGTTGTATGCTCAACTATAAAATTGGCTTCATGTTTTTCTAGCCTTTTCAATTTAAATTTTCCTTTAAAATTTTACAATCTCCTTTCTAAAGAATTAGCCTGGCTGCAGACATCTGGAAATACATAAGTATTTCCAGACTGGCTGATCTCTGATTACTTCTATGGATGCAGTACCCAATATATGTGATAGAATAAAATTTTTCCAGGTTGGCAAAAGCACTAGAAAGAAATAAAATCCTGTGAGTAAAAAAATCCTAACCAAAATAAGGTAGCTTCAAAAGAGACATGATTATAAGAAACACCCCAAAACCAAACCGGAAATCTTGCTGAATTCATCTTTAAGTTTAAGGAACTAGGTAAGCTAACTGATAAAAAGTTAACTTCACTGGTAATACAGCATATCAAAACCATCATGTTTTCTTGACAAAGGAGATACAATTCCCCTTGCTTTTTGGTTTACAAAGTACACAGTACCATCAAGAGCTGCCAATTCTTACCAGCAATTCCTGAACTTTATGTAAGAATGATTTTCATGCATTTTGGACTTCCTGAAACTCAAAACACTGAAATGAAGCAATTGTTTCTGTGAACACCATTGATCTTGATTCAGACAAGCACCTGCCCTATACACTTACCATCCATGTTCTCACTGACTGGGAAGCGTGAAGACACATACCATCATGAGTTTGGTTAACCTTCCAGAAAAGGGAAGCCCTGATGTCTGAAGGAATAATCACTCAATGCTTAAGCAGCTACCACCTGAGTGAGTTTACTCTCAAATGTTAGTTGAAGAATATGAAGCACCAGGAACATGTATGCTACCATACAGTACACATAACCAGACGCTATCATATATACCACGCATACATACAGAAGTCATTCCCCAACCACGTTGGTTTTTTGCCACCAATGCCCATCGGTTTCAGCCCACTACAATGAATCTGGTGGAATCACAATGTGGATGTCTATAATTGCCTCAACAAACTTTACAGACCGAGAGGAACAGGAGAGCATTCTTCACACTGACAAGACCATTAAGGTTGTTCAATTTGACTTTGTCTTGCACTGACCAAAGCAATTAAAGAGCTTCCTGAGAAGACCTTGATTTAGCCAGCCAGTGAACTGAGGGAAGAAGGAGATCCCACTGCCTACAAGACTTAGTGAACTCATCACATGCCTGAAAAGATCCTGAGAAGACCTCTAATCATGTTTGTAACTGGGCCTGACTTCCTTCTAGGTCTGTAAAGAACACAGGTCATCCAACGATGAATGCCCCAAGAAAAGTAATAATATGACCTTGCACTTCAGACAAAAAGATGGCTCTGGCCGTCAAGTGTCAAGACATAGTAAATGGTTTTCTAAAAACTAAACCTTCTTTCTAAAGAATAGAAGGCTTCAGAATGCAGTGTCAGCTCAAATAACAAGGACGCGGCAGCAGGCCGTCTCTAGACTTCCACAATGGCTGCTATCATACTCTTTTCGAGACTGGTTACAACCTTCTCAAATGATTTTGGGGAGTCTGTTTTTGAGAGTGGAGTGTGAGATTCCAGAAAAAAATTCTTTAATCAGCCAGATCTTTTCATTTCAACTCTCTTTTCTTGGTGTCTGATTCAAATACTTGCAGGTTTTGAAATTGACACCAGGAAAAGACTGAGTACTTTTTATTTATGTACATGTGCAACTCTGTGAATACAAAACATACCAGTGTCCTCAAACCTCCTAGCAAAAACCATGCCAAACTTCAGAGCCTGAAGAAGTGTTGTGCCTAAGAGATCAAGCCAAAGAAACGTATTATGCTATGATTTTCCACATATTACTTTTGTCACAAATAACATCGCAAATTACTTTACAGTTCCTCATTAACAAAGAAACTTCATTTTGGAAAAACTGCCAGACAATTATGTAAAGAATTTCCTTGTTCCTGAAATGAAATAAATAGCTGGGTTTAGCATAAACTTATAAATATGCTATTTTGTCATTTTTTTAATGAATGCATTTTTTTTCTGTACACATTGCACAGTTTCTTGAATCTTGAAACTTCTTCCTCAAAACTGTCCTATTCTAAATAATATCTACTTTTCTACATGAAAACATGTTTTTACCGGTAATTTTTCATTATAATAAAGAGTAATGGTGTTCACTACACAAAATCCAAATTCTGTAGATCAACTCTTACAAAACAAATAGAAGCTGTCTCTCCAGGTTTATACATACATGACATTATGAAGTTTTCCACATTTTTTATAAAAAAATGTTCATCTTCAGAAGTAGTGAATGCTTAATGCACAACCACAAGCTAGTAATTTATTTGGGTATTTTTGTGTGATTTACATATGTCGCAGTTTACAAAAGTAATTCTTCAATTTCAGAGGCTGATACATGTTATCTGACTTAAATCAACAGCAATATTGACAAATACATTAATTTGGAACATTATGGTGAGCCTCTGCACTGAAGTGGAAAAACAAGGTAATTAGATGTTCAGTATCACTCTGTTAAATCTAAACCTCCACATATCAGCAGTAAGCAGGTAAATCTAACATCAAATTTAATATAATGACAATTTCTTAAGAGACTTCAGATTGCTAAGATTTTCAGGACATATACCCCTAACAGCAAATCCTATTTTTTAATCCTATATGTAGTTCTCCTCTAATGTTTTCATAAATGTGTACAAATGTTGACCTTGCATGATATTTAGAAATTATCTAAAACATGGTAGTTAATCAAACAGCTCAGTAATTTGACTATATTATTCCCCAATATTTGCTGACTAAAGTCACTTACTATGAATAATTGTCAGAAACTAAAAAGCAAAACTAGCACTTCTATTACCTTGGTAATTTTCCTGAAGTTTGTGGAAAGCATTTTAATTACAAACAGTATACATGATACGATTGCAAGGTACATTGCCCAGGAGTATTTTGACCTGACATTCAAGAAAACACATTTGGTTGCTCAGTGAAAACTACTGCATTAAAAAGAATTTCTAAACTTGAGGCCTCAAAAGCACTTTCTTTTCTTGCAAGCTGTGACAACAAAACCTTTATAACACAGAAATACACATTACTCCTGCTTTGGGCTTGATACTAGCTGGTAACAGACAATAATACCCGTATTTATGCACTCATATAATACCTACAGACTGAAACCCGTTGCCTTGATTTTGTTTTTAAAATAGGTTACGATACCATATTCAGAGAATCATTATTACCAATTCATTGACAAACTGGAAGACTTTCTTAAGAGGGGCTTCTCCAGTCTGTCCTGATATATAATATTTATCACTTTATTAATAAACTTAAATGACAAGAGTATACTTATTAAATCTGAGCATGATGTCAGTCCAAGAAGAGCTAGAAGCCAGAGCTAGAAGTCCTAGTACACAGGACTAAAATTCAGAATAACCATGCTAAACTGAAGACATGATCTAGGAGAAAATTAAGATGCAATTCAAGAAGGGCAAATAATTTATGTAAGCATCATCAACGGAGAAAATAGAGGGTAAGGACAAATAATAGGTAGCTATTCTTGAAAATGGTATTTTGGTGGTATTACCAAGAGCTAAAAGTGATCAGCAATAGAATGTTCTCACATAGAAAACAACACACTGCCTTGAAGCGTAAACTAATCTTTACAGTTTAGTTGTTGGTTAGGCTACAGGTTTATTTTTTTATAGAGAGTACTCTACCTAAGGAATGCATAAGAACTAAAAGGAACTCAGCAGAAAATATTAACTACTAGAGGTCTAGAAAAGCTGACATAAAAGGAAAAATTAAAGAATTAGGAGCTGAGAGGAGACTGAGTGGCGATCTAACAGAAGACGGGGAAAAACACACAGAATGGGCATGCAAAGGAGAAAGCTCACTGTTCATTCTACAGGGATGCTACTTATTTGTGGCCTCCAGAAGGAATCCTTTCACAAAAGCTAGCCCTTACTTTCTACAGATTGCACATTCTACAGTACGCACTCCCCAGCGCCTGGGTGTTGAACTTGTAACTCAGATGGAATTTTCTTTAGTCAGTATTCCATTTTGCATCAGTCCCTTGTTCCTACACAAACACTACACTCAGTTAACTAGTTCACCATCATTTTACCTAGCTCAACCGCACCAAACAGGTTTAACAATGAAGTAACGTATATTCTGTCATGGTTCAAGAGAAAGAAGCCTTCAAGAGAAGGCTTTAAAGTATAGCAATATAAGGTTTCCAAACAGAACAAGAAAAATGCTCTATAAGCAACCATAGTTTTAAGGTAAAGGCAAATACCTCAACTGTTTGTCCAGGTATATCTTTACCCCTAATCCTCAAGGTATGCATTATCTTCAAAAGCTGGTAACAGTTTTTACGGAAGAAGTTCATCACCCTCGATTCCTGAATTCCTTCTCTTTTTTCCCCCTTTTAACAAACTTCCCACACTTCCATACCTTAATGGCATTTTATATGCCTCCCTTGCTTCACCTGGCCATTTTCACTGCTTAAGATTTCACATGCTGTAAAAGAACATTTGTTCAACACATGTTTAAACTCCTGACTCCTAACATGAGCTTAGCTTTTGATAGCAATAGCTATATCGAATTTGGACATGTTATCAGAAAAGAAAGCTTATTAGCAAACAAAGCATTTTTCTTCAGGATGTTATAAAAAGCAAAAATCCACACTCCACCTCTGTGTAGCTTAAGCACTGCTGCATCAACAGTACTTTCGAGAATTTAACTGGGATGACAATATGAAGAAAATTAACTCAAACACCGGCTTAAAGAACTAAAACCATAGGCATACAAATATTAAATCTGTACTCAGAATCTTAAATTAGATCCTACATCACTACGTTAATTCCTTCTTCCCTCTTAGTTATATCCTACTTGTCATTTTACAAGCGATATAATCACTTTCACAAAGACACATTGAAAAGTTAGTCAATGACAGTATAGAATGACACTTTCTTTTAATGCACTACACATGCTCGCTCCTATGCAAACCAAGGTTCAACTGTCATGCTGCCAAGAAAAATGATAATTCCCTAGTCATATCTACCTTTTAAAGGAAGTAAGATCTACAGAACAATTTAGAATAGAAAATTGTTTCATATGTTTAATAAAATCTGCCACTTGCATGAAAGCCCAGAGAGATGTTACACTGGAAGCTGACAATGAAAAAAAAAAAACCCAAACCCTAACCAGAGGACAAAACACACAAAAGTAGGAAGCTTTTCAAGTTTTATATGTGCCTATACTTCTTTTTCCTCAGTCCTCTCTCAGCTTAATCAGTATAAAAGTCAATTAATAAAAAACTGAGCATACATAAAGTAGTCTCCAAGCTGCATTCCGTCATTAACTGCAATAGACCTTCTTAGGGAGATAACTGGGTTTAAGAAAAGTCTCAATCTGAAAATCAGCGTAACTACACTGCTTTATCAATGTCCAGTGAGCAATCATTGGCACTACCTGCAGTAACAGATGCTGTTACTCAATCTAGCACGCTTTTGAATGCTCCCCTAAATTTGGTTCCAAATTTGTTAATTACTAAAAAAAAAAAAGGAAATCCCAAAAAGCTATACATCCTTTTCCGATTTTATGAAACTAAGTTCGCTGCATTCAAGTTTTTCTTTTGGCTTTTGCAACGCACACCGTATTTGAAAATTTGGAAGTAAAACTGAACCGCAGTTGGTAATTCTTAAGGTAGATTCTCTCTGATTTGATCTTAGTGCAGAACATTCTCTATGAGGGGGACCTCACCTTAATTAAATTTACTTAAATCTTTCCACTTTCAAGGCAGTTTGCAATGTACACTTCTTTGGTCTGGTAAGGAAGGGAGCTTTTGAAGGTATAGATTTTTTATTTGTTTGTCTTTAAGGTGGTTCAGTGTCATTTTCTCACTTTGTAGAACAGGTACATAGAACCTCTGTGCAGCACTCTGTTCACTTTTTATTCCTTAAATGACTTTAGAAAAACTAATAAAAAACCCCCCACAAATCTGATCTGTTTTCCTTTATAAGCAAAGGAGGACGAAAATCACTGTGAAACATTGAAGGCGAGATGTAATCTCCAACAGCGTTAATGACAATCCACAAATTTCACTCAAAGTTTATACCCAATCCACAAATGTTCAGTTAGAAAGCCCCAGCAGAGTGTGGTTCAGGAAGAACAGCCGTGCATTTAGGGTTATGCCATAGAATACAAGCAGCACATTGAAGTCCCAGGTGTACTGCTGCTATGCATTGCTTTCTGCTAAGGTTTTGTTTGTTTTCTTCTTTTTTTTTAATTTTTTTTTTTCACTAAACATCTCTATGCTGGCGCAAGGAGGTGAGCAAATTACACGGAAGACCATTAAAGATGCCAACATTACACCTCTACGGATGCCTAACCCTACCTCCCCGTGGCAAACGGCACCCCAGGTCGCCGGAGTGGAACAAGTCCGGCGACGCGCTGCCGGCACCGCTCCCGCCACGGGCGGGGGTTGGGGGGACCCGCCGCGGCGCCCACGGCCCCCTGTGCCCACCCGGCAAGGGCTGCGCCCCCTCCCCACGC
>VXBH01001779.1:15534-28199 GCA_013400035.1 Rynchops niger
CGGGCCGGGCCGGGGGCGAGGCGCGCAGCGCTGAAGTCGGGGGGTGGGGAGGGGGGGAGAAGCGTGCGGGGCCGTTACCTGATGTCCCCGCTGGGCAGGGCAGGCCAGAGTCCCCGCGGTCCCCTTCATGCCCGACCCGCCCTGAGGCACAAGTCTTCATCCAGCTTCCTCCCCCGCAAGCAGCGCCTCCTTCCCTCCTCCCGGCGGGGCGGCAGCCCCGGGCGCTGGGCGGGCGCCGCTCTGGCAGCCTCGCCGGCGCGGCGGGCAGGGAAGCAGGAAGGCGGGGAGGGAGGAGAAGAGGCCGAGCAGGGGGCGNATTGAAGTCCCAGGTGTACTGCTGCTATGCATTGCTTTCTGCTAAGGTTTTGTTTGTTTTCTTCTTTTTTTTTAATTTTTTTTTTTCACTAAACATCTCTATGCTGGCGCAAGGAGGTGAGCAAATTACACGGAAGACCATTAAAGATGCCAACATTACACCTCTACGGATGCCTAACCCTACCTCCCCGTGGCAAACGGCACCCCAGGTCGCCGGAGTGGAACAAGTCCGGCGACGCGCTGCCGGCACCGCTCCCGCCACGGGCGGGGGTTGGGGGGACCCGCCGCGGCGCCCACGGCCCCCTGTGCCCACCCGGCAAGGGCTGCGCCCCCTCCCCACGCTTCTCCCTGCCCCTCGCCCTCCCGCTGCAAACTTTCTGCCGGCCGCAGCCCCGGCACCGAGCGGCGGCCGCCCAGGCAAGGGAGACACCGAGGCCCCGCCGCTCGGCGCCCCGCCCACGCCGCGGCGGGACGCGCATCGCCTCGGCGACCCGGCGGAGTTTCCTAAGCGCCAAGCGGGTCTCGCCGAGACCGATGTGCACCCTCTGCACCCCGGACTTGCCTCCTCGCCTCCCTCCTCCGCCCCTCGGCGGGCGGCGGGAGGACAACTTTTCCGATGGCACTTGCCCTCTCCCGGGCCGGGCCGGGGGCGAGGCGCGCAGCGCTGAAGTCGGGGGGTGGGGAGGGGGGGAGAAGCGTGCGGGGCCGTTACCTGATGTCCCCGCTGGGCAGGGCAGGCCAGAGTCCCCGCGGTCCCCTTCATGCCCGACCCGCCCTGAGGCACAAGTCTNGCCGCCCGCCCTCCCCGCGGCAACAGGCGCTCGGTGCGGCCCCTCCGGCAGGAGCTCCGCGGCTCTGACAGGGCTGCCCCCTTCACCGCGCCGCAGCCCTGTCCCCCCGCGTCTTTCGCGGCCGGCGGGTCCCTGGGGCCTGTCGCCGCCGGCGGGGAGGTCAGGGGAGGGCGGGCAGGGAGAGCACGGCAGGGCAGAGAGCGGCCGCCACCTCTGGAGGGCGCCCGCGCCCCGCCTCGGCAGAGGACGGCTGAGAGGGGCCATGGGGCGAGCAGCGCTGGGCTCGGCCTGTGCTGGGGCGTGAGTTTGGGGTCATGGAATCACAGAATGTATTGGGTTGGAAGGGACCTTAAAGATCATCTAGTTCCAACCCCCCTGCCATGGGCAGGGACACCTCCCACCAGACCAGGCTGCTCAAAGCCCCATCCAGCCTGGCCTTGAACACTTCCAGGGATGGGGCATCCACAGCTTCTCCGGGCAGCCTGTTCCAGTGCCTCACCACCCTTACAGTGAAGAATTTCTTCCTAATATCTAATCTGAATTTACCTTCTTTCAGTTTAAAACCATTACTTCTCATCCCATCGCTACACTCCCTGAAAAAGTGTCCCTCCCCATCTTACCTGTGGGCCCCATGATCACCTCGTCCAACTGCCGGACCAACTCAGGGCTGACCAAAAGTTAAAGTGTGTTATTAAGGGCATTGTCCAAATGCCTCTTACACCCTGACAGGCTTGGGGCATCGACCACCTCTCTAGGAAGCCCGTTCCACTGTTTGACCACCCTCTTGGCAAATAAATGCTTCCTAATGTCTACTCTGAACATCCCCGATGCAAGTTTAAACCATCTGCATGTGTCCTGTCACTGGATACCAGGGAGAAGACCTCAGCAATTAAGTTCTTTAAATACTGGAAGGCTGCTGTAATGTCTCCCTGGAGTCTTCTCCAGGCTGAACAACATCAACTGTCTCAGCCTGTCTTCATAGGAGAGATGCTCCAGCCCTCTGATCATCTTCATGGCCCTCCTCTGGACCTGCTCCAACAGGTCCATGTCCTTCTTATGTTGGGGGCCCCAGAGCTGGACACAAGTACTTCACATGGGGTCATGGCGTGGCAGGGCATGTTCATGGTCAGCCCGGTGTAAGAAAGGCAGGTATTGTTTTTGCAGTGGAGAAAAGCCGTTTCCATCAGAGGTGATGTGATAAGGGAATGACTAGACAAAGAGGCTCCAGCAAAGGCTTGTAGAATGTCTCATATCGCACAGACAAAAGGACAAACTGATTCATACCAGATTAGTGACTAGTGAAACATTTAACCAGGGCTAATGGCATTGAGCAATTTTACCAAAAAGAAAAGAAATAAACCAGTCAGATAATTCCTTTAGGTGTAGTATAAGGAGAAGATTTGGAAGATAAATGATAAATATATTTTTTCTGACAAATTTTACAACGGGGGTGTTCAGAAAGGCAGAGAGGAGTGAATATCAATGGGATAACTGAAAAGGAGAAAGGAGCAGGAAAAGGTTGTCAGGCAACAAAGGAGAAAATGTATCATGTACGTAGACAAGGGCAGGGGTTTAGAAGGTGAAGAGAATGACACGATCAGGGGCTTGGGGAAGCCAGAATGTTACAGAGCTTGGGAGGAAATGCATGTGAAACTGAGATGGTGGGTATGGAGGAGAAGTTTGGCTGCCTTGTCATGGAGATTTGAAAATGAGCCATTGAGGAAGAGATTTTAATTTAGAAGGGATTTTAATTTAAAAGGGATTTTAATTAGGGGAAATATGCATGAGTGAAAGCACTGGAAAAGTAGGAAATAAGGGAAGCGTTGCAGGAATTCTTGGACAAGAAGGGACTTAGACATCAAAAGAACAAGTCACAGATTGAAAGAGATAGCAAATCTGAGCTGAACACATGGAAGTATTGGGTTGAAAGGAGTGGGAGTATTGGTTGTATATGTAATAAAAATTGCACTGTCCATAAACTTTTTCTGGAAGAATTGTGCAGTGTATCTTGCCATTTTCCAGCAAATCCTCCCATCCTACAAGGGTAGTGGAGAGTTGGATTCCAGGTCTCCAAACTGAGCTCACCTTTACAACCAGCATAGCAAAGTGTATCCTAAACACCCAGGAGAACAAGTAAAAGCAATATTGCCTACAAACTCGATGTCATCCTAGTCCGTGGAGAACTGAATTGGGTTTTACTTTTAGACAACACAATTTGAAGCACATATGGGCATGTAGATTCATTGCTTTTAACTTTTGCTGATGTTTGTACTGATGAACTGAACTGCTGAGGGCTGTTCATGAATGGCTGCTGTCCCTCAAGAGGAAAATGACTGAGATATGAGATGGGGTACACAGTGGCATACATGAAACTGGAGCATAAATTGCTTGGTTTACACTGAAGTAGTTACTTCAGAAATGAGAGGAGGAAATGCTGAACATCTAATTTATCCTTCATCCAGATTATCTTCTATGTGTGGAATAATCCCTTCCTCTGTTGACTTCCTGCAACTTCTTGTCATGACCTACAGCACTTGGAAGTGTTTCGCTTTTTCAGTCACAGTGTTATTCCAGTCTCTTACAACCCCTTGTATCTCAGCTTCTCTGGGACAGCTGTAGTGAACTGTGGTGAACTTGTGTCTGGCACAGGACTTGCGTTGTATGAGTGATTTACGGTAATCAAAGTATTGTAGGCATAGGCTAGCCAGGGTATAGCTTGGATAATTAAAAAAAAAAAAAAAAAGAAAAGTAAAAGAAAAGTTAGCCTACTTTAGTGTAGGACTATACAATCCTTATGTTTCCCTCTGGTTTTCTCTCTTCATTATTCTTCCTGCCCTCTGTTGTGCAGAGTCTTCCCTCTTCTTTGTGGATCATCAATCCTGTTGCTGTACCGATGTCTAAAAATAATATTAAATATTTTGTATGTATGGATATTTTTGCAAAAGTTGTTACCAGAGATCCTAGAGGATGATACTTTAGTATAGAAAAATGGTGTGCCAATCTGGGCTTCCAGGTACTGTTGTAGTATTGGTGAAAAAAATAACTATCTGGTTGTTCGTAGGAGTTGGAAGGTCCCTGTGAGTTACCTGTGGAGCTGCTGCTCAGGACTGGTGAAAAATCTGTGCATTCTGTACATAAGAAAGAAGGAGAGATCAGCATTTTCAGGTTACTTCTGAGGTTCGTTGTCACTGTTTTTTTGCTGATCATTATGAAACAACCAAGATCTGTAGCTAATTGTGAAATCTTTTGTGCCGGGCCCCACACAGGGGTGCTGTTTGCTACCAGTTTGTATTATGTGTAGTAAATCTCTTCTGCTCCCTTGAACTGCTATTTGTCTGAATTTGAGATAATGTACTGCAAATTATTTTCCTGGGTATGCTAGAGAGTTACATCAAAATCAGTGGAAAATTCATTCATTTTCTTAAATAAAAAAAAAACCCAAAAAACAAAAAAACAAAAACCTGCTTTATATCATAAAAAAGGTTGCTAGTGACCAAAGTAAATCCTTCTTGCAGAAAAAACATTATACAGAACAGGAGTGACAGGCTGGTAAGTGAAACAAGTTTAAGAACATTCAACTCGATAGAACATTGCAAGCTTTGCAGATATATATTTACTGTATATTTTCAGGTAAATATACCTTCATAAACTGTAGTTTTTCATAGTTATGTACAAGCATATTTTTCTACTAGAAGCAAGTAATACTTCATTTGCTCTAGCTTGTTTCAAAAACTATGTACCTGCTAACATACCGTAATTTACGTGGATTTGTACATCAAAAATATGATTTTAAACATCATTGGTGCAAGTAAAATGTTCACAATATGTTTTAATCACTGGGACAGCAGCAGAATTTGATATGTTGATCACCTAGACTTAAAGGTAGTAATAACTTGTGCACACGAATCTGTTCCATAGAAAATAATATATCATATTATTGATAGCAACTGTAAAATCCTTGAAGAAAACTCATTTATTTTGAGTGACTGTGTATTCACTTGTTTTCGAAGACAGATTGCTTGTACAATGGAATGAACAATGAGTGAGGTATGAATGTAAAGACATTTGGTTTTGTAATGAGCTGGCTAACATGGTGATCGGTTAGGTTTTGTGGCATCTATACCATCATGTAAACAACGGAGTTCACCTTCTCCTTCCTCACCTGTCCCCATCCCCCTTCCATTGGCCATGTTGCTTATGTCTTTTTGTGAATTTCTACTCAGCTGTAACAGAAGCTAAATGACTTTCCCAATAAAGAAACTCAAGGTCAGAGTTGGGAATAGCTCATACTGACAGCGTGGATCCACCTGTACTCAGCTGGCTCATGGCCACTTATTCATCTTTCTCCAAAGATACAGCCTTTGGGTTATTGTGTGACTTTTCTCAGTGCCATCATGAGCTGTGCTACCGTTACGCTGCCAACATAGCCCTGTCCTACGTGCCCAACTTCAAATGTATGTATACCGGGGTGTGAAATAGCCGTGTTGTTTCTGTGAAATCTCTTTGGCTCATGCTATGTATCCAATTTGAGCACTTATAAAAAACCCAAAACAAACAACAAAAAACCCCAAGCAACCCAGGGTTCTTAATGTTTTGAGGGATTACACTTGAGTGATCAGCTTCTCTCTGAGAAAAAAATCTCAGGTAGTTTGATGAGTCTGTCTCCCTGGACATCATCCAAACTGTGCAAGTTCAAGGTCCAAAAAATTCAAGGTGGTCTACCTCAGGACTAGAGGATGCAACAGCTGTTCTGAGGCTATGTATCATCACCTGCTTCTTCTGTCAGGACCTATACAAAATTTAAAACAGGTGCCTTCTAGCAAGCCCTTGACAGCATATTATTCCCTCCCCTCCAAAAAAGACAGAGCTTTTTCTGAGCTCCATGGTTAGGTATCAGTAATAGCTCCCTGCTTGAAATTAGATAGGGTGACAAGGTGTTTCTTCACATTCAGGCCCAGTATCTATGAATCGGACCCAACCTAGGTATGAGCCCCAGAGGTCTGAAGCCCTTCGGGGACCTTTAGAAGTACAGTGACTGCTGATACTACTGTGGAGGCTACCTTTCTCCACTGGTACTAAGGAAGCACAAAGATGTGTAGGCTCTCGCATGGGAACTCTTTTGTAATTAGACACTAGTTGGTTTCTGGATCTGGCAGAGGATGTAGGAGCTGTGGTGAAACATTTCTCAGTTTCTCACGATTTGGACACTTGGAGTACACACAATTGTACCTGTGTTCCCATGTTTGTCTGTAGGGCCTTTAGTTTCTGTCCCCCGCTTCTGCTGTTGTACTTAAATTATATGTTTTGCTCTTTGTACAGCATCTAGCACAAAGTGGTTCTGGTTTTTGTCTAGGATTCACAGTAACTATGGTAATAAAATGACAATACTGATATTAGTGACAATGATAGCAGTATTTATATTACTAGAAAATTATATGGAAAGCTAGAAGATACACAACTTCTATCATTCAAAGTTCTGTGACAAAAAGATAGTTTTTGCTCATAATAGCAACTTGTTGCACACACATTTGTAGATTGTGATCTCTTCCAAAAATTAAAAGGATGAGCATCTGAATTTATAATGAAAACATCCCTTCTTTTCCAAGCATCAGTTTGGTTTTGCAGCTCAGTAGTTATTGACAAAAACAAACAAACTATAGTTTCTTTTGTAGAATTACAAAAATCTAACTTGAAATGTCTTTCAACTTTCATTCTTTATTGTACTTGATGTCACAAATATACAAGTTATCATGGAGTCTTTCACATAAGATTTTAAGCTGTAACATTAAAACACTAGATCCATCCATCTGGAGCAAAAGTTTTGCCTAAAGAAATCAGGTTTTCATCTCAGAAAAGTAGAATTTTCTTATTTGTTCTGTGGCTTAGATTCAAACTGTAACCACGTAAACTACAAAAATCCTGATCTGACCTCTGAAGAAGTCTCATCATTCTAAATCCTCAGTGGACACAGATGCCTAAGGCTGATCCCTGAAGTGGGCACCTGAGCTCCTGGGGCATGTAGAACATACTCCTCTGCGGGTTTTCTGTTGCCCGTTGTATTCCTCACGCAGCATCTGGAATCCGTGTTTGTCTCTCAAAGTTGTTCACGCTCTTTATATAGCCTACCAAGAGCAGAGTGTAGTTTAGGCAATAATCTGATTCATTTGCAAGTAACTGAGGTTTGCAACTTTTTCTGGCACCTTCTCCAGTGAGGGGCCCCAGTGTGTAAGTACTGGTTCAGTCCTAGGCTCCTTTCAGTGCAAGCCTAGGAGGTTCAAGCAAGAGGAAACCCAGACAGGAGAGTTTCCTTGGTGTTCATTCCTGGCAGATGGTATGGATGAGGACCATTCCTAATTGCATTCCCTCTGTCGAGGACAGTTCTTCCAAATTATCCCTTCAGAATTTGCATGCCTTCCTTGCTCCCTTTTTTTTCCTTTACTCCTCTTGCTGTTTTCCCCCTCTTATTGTTGAGCATACACTTTCAAAGATTCCCTGCTTCAATGGAATTTTACTATAATTAGTTCAGACTACATATTTTGCTTGTCTTTTTATGCCTTTTAGAACTGACCAATATGAGTGCACTGTCAGCGGAGCATACACAGTTCTCTTTTCTACCAGTTCTGTAACAGTTTATATTGTATTTTTTTCTTCTCAGTTGCTATTTTTTTTCCTCTATCTGTGGAGAAAGGGACAAACTAATTAGGTTTTAAATGCCATATTGCAGTTCTAAATAAGGAATTATTCATTAAAATAACCTTTATTATGATGCATCTTGTTTCAGTAGGGCACATATTGACTGCAATTTTTTTAATTTTAAAATTTTAAATTCTATCTGCGTAAATAAAATCAGTCAGTGATACATTATAGTTGGATAAGTGTTTTAGTAGTATCATGGTAAAGGTGGTTCAGGAGCATGAAAGTGTTATTGTAAAGCAATTGTACGGTGGCAATTGATTGAAACAGTAATTGTTTCACAATTATACATGTTAAATAGTGTATTGTATTTAAACTGGTTAAATACAACAACTAAGACTTACTTGTTTGCTTTTATTTTTAAATGGATTTATCGCCTGTACTTATTAGAATCTATTTCTGTAGTCGTACAAAGAAGATAAATCTCTGTTATATGTATTCAGGCAATAGTTTTAAACAAGTTTTTTAATGTCCTTCTGAAAACTGGGTTTACAACATTGTTAACAAGGTTTTTTTGTTTGGTTTGGGTTTTTTTTTTCTCTCTAAATTGTACTCTGTCTCTTGCCAAATTGCTGTGGGCATGCATGTAGCATAACAATTTTATTTTGACATCTATTTTCAGGTCTTACAGGACACTATATAGGGAAATGTGAATTCCTTGGGGTCTTTATAGTGGTAATCAGTACTTTTGAATTTTCTTTTGCGCTGTTATTCAAACTTCAGCAAAACCATCATATAGTCCCAAAGAGGAATAATTTTTTTTTATTAACTTACTAATTCTTGTGTCATCCAGATGAATGCATGCCCACTGTATGTATTTTAAATGTACCAAGTAATAGGTAAAGGTAATGGTAATAATAAATCTAGCGCTTCAGCTATGCCACTGCATTGAAATGTTATTTTACATCATTCTTTTACTGTGCAGTAGTTGTGCTGTAATTACTTCTGCTATCATGTGTTATATCTGTCATAAAATTTTAAGTTTAGTTTATATTTTTATGTGCATTTTTGTTTCACTTATTTTTTACTTTTAAGAGTACAGATAACACGTGTGCCTGTAAGGAGCACAAGAAAACTAAATAAATATAAAGAAACCAAATATTGTTCATTACAACAATCAATACAGAGGCAAATTAATACACAGTAGTACTAGCATGAATATGTCACGAATTCTACCCTATTTGTAGGCTGTTTGGAATATACACCACTCACTTGAGCTGTTGTACTGTATATATTCAGTTATATACATAGTTAAATACTTACGGAGCAGACCATTAGTTTATGTACAGTAATGCGTAGAGAAGTTCCTTGATAGTCCCTAAAGATAAAACAATTTAGAATAGTTAATGAGAATTAGTATAGGATTCAAGACAAGTGCATCAGGTTTTATGCCACAATCTCACACGTGGAATAGTGATGTGCCATCTGTCCTGTGCCATTGTTTCTGTTCTGACTAAAACAAGAAAAATTTGGACTGTTATGAAGTCTTCATACAATTTGGAGTCTTTCAGAATTGCTTGTGCCTAATCAAAGCAACTTTCACCTTCTAATCTAGAGACTACACTGATATTTAGAGGTTTATTCTTCCGTGAGAGGTGAGTGATGCAGTACACTCCAAATTCTCCCTTATGTGCTCATAGAGGAATTTCTACTGTATGTTCTTACAAAGTTCAGATAGATTCCAGTGTGACAGATCACTTACAATTCATAAGAAAATATACTAGCTTAGTCTTGTTTCTGCTGTTCTGAAACACAATAAAGAGGCAGACGTATTTTCACACTGAAAAAGAAGGAATTGTAGCAAATGGCAGCCAGAATAAAATAGCTACTTTAGAATTGCAGCTACCTCTGCAATTAAAGCCCAGTTCCAGGAAAATACAAGAATATTCAGTAACAGTAATTGGCATGGAATAATCATGAAGAAAGCCACTATTAAATCCCACTTTAACATATTTTCTCTGTTTAAAAAAAAATGTGTCTCAGCCTTTAATATTAAACATACATAATTTTTCTTAAACAAAAACCAGTTATGACATTGAAAAGGACAACCAAATAGGTTTTGCTTCTGTGTAGCTAGTGCAGGATATAAAATTTCTTTGCAAAATATAAATTCTTTTAGAATGAACGTAATAAAAAGTAAGAGTTGCTTATACAGGCATAACGTGGGAAAACATTTCCAGATCTCCTGTAAATCCCCACTACTCCCAATTCTGCTTCAACTTTTTAACCTTCAGTGTTATGAAGGGCATAAACTTAGTTCCTGCTTAACCTTTTACTTCTAGGATCTACATTTCCGCTGTTGAGTTTCTGAGCATATTAGTTTCATTCTTTAGAACTGGTGAGCAGTGAAAGAAAGAGTTTGGATATCCTCCTGTGGGCAGTGTTTCTTAGCTCTCTGATTAACCTATATGTTATTTTGGATTTTGTTAGGGGAATCCTATCTTTGTTTGGGCATAGTCTATCACTTAGTTACCTAATGCAGGTTCCTGTATTTCATACTGGTAACTAGAATCTCCATTAGTTATGAGGATTAACTGAAATCCTATGCATTCTAGGGGGAATTAAGTATATGTATATCTGAAGTTGTACGCTTAAAATTGCCTTCATAGAACCATAGAGTAATTCAGATCAAAAAGGACCTCTGGAGGTTGTCTTAGTCCATTCCCTGCAGGTCTAATTAGGCCAGGTTGCCCCAGGCCGTGTCAAGCTGAGTCTTGAACACCTCCAAGTCTGTAGAGAAGCTCTCTGGGCTAGGCAACCTGTTCCTAGATTGGATAATCCTCAAGATTATTTTTTTTCCCTAATATCTAATCAGAATTTCCCGTGTTCCAATCTGTGTCTGTTTCCTCTCATCTTACCCCTGTGCACCTCCAAGAAGAATTTGGCTCCATCTGTTCTGTATCTGCCGATCAATTCAACTTTATTTGCATAAACACATTATTGGATATATTCCTAAATGATGGTGGAGCCAACTGTCCATTTATTTCTGTAACATATTGGGAGAAGCAGAGCCACCACTTTTCCTGTGTCTTTAGTAGAAGCACTCGGAGTGCTCTGTACAGACCAAGTTGGGTCCTTTGGGCTGCTTGACCTATTTCACTTAAGCTCAGGTGGGATCTTGTCACTGAGCTGTGGAAGCTGAGTTGTTCTGCGTACATGTAGGTGCAGAACTGTTGGAGACTAGAGAGCTTTACATCAAATCAGGTACCCCGTAAGATTAGGTGCATCAGAGAAAAGATTTTTCAGGTGCAGTTTTGTCTCAGGCACCTAATACCCATGCAAATGTTGTTTTAAGAGTCATGTCAGTTGGCTGCCTGTAGGGGCCAGTGCTCTTTGATGTGCCCTAAGGGTATCTTATGGAACCTTATGAAATTCAACAGGGGCAAGTGTAGGGAGGAATAACCCCATGCACCAGGACAGGTTGGGGGCTGACCTGCTGGAGAGCAGCTCCGTGGAAAGAGACCTGGGAGTCCTGGTGGACAACAGGATGACCATGAACCAGCAATGTGCCCTGGTGTCCAAGAAGACCAATGGCACCCTGGGGTGCATCAAGAAGAGTGTGGCCAGCAGGTGGAGGGACATCATCCCTCCCCCTCTACTCTGCCTTGGTGAGGCCGCACCTGGAGTACTGTGTCCAGTTCTGGGCTCCCCAGTTCAAGAAGGACAGGGAACTGCTGGAGAGAGTACAGCAAGGGGCTACCAAGATGATTAGGGGACTGGAACACCTCTCTTATGAAGAAAGGCTGAGGGATTTGGGTCTCTTCAGTCTGGAAAAAAGACGACTGAGGGGGGATCTTATCAACACTTCTAAATACTTAAAGGGTGTTTGTCAGGAAGATNACCTCCTGTGGGTGACCCTGCTCTGGCAGGGGAGTTGGACTTGATGATCTCCAGAGATCCCTTCCAACCCTATGATTCTATGTTTCTATGATTCTATGATCTTACCTGGCATTCAGCTGCCATTCCAGCAGTGTGCGGCTTCCCTCTATGTCCTTTGTCATTTTGCCAGCCCCACATGAATTTCTTGGACAACCTAAGACATCTCAAATGACATTAGACACTTTTATGTGGGCATCTGCTTATCCCCATTATTTGTTTTTTCTCCAGTTCTAAGGGTGGGATTCAGTTTGAAATTTGAGTCCAGCAGAGGGCCACAAAGATAATCAGAGGGCTGGAGAACCTCTGCTATAAGGACAGGCTGAGAGAGTTGGGGTTGTTCAACCTGGAGAAGAGAAGGCTCCGGGGAGACATTATAGCAGCCTTCCAGTACCTGAAGGGCGCTTATAAGAAAGCTGGAGAGGTACTTTATACAAGGGCATGTAGTGATAGGATGAGGAGTAATGGCTTCAAACTGGAAGAGGGGAAATTTAGATCAGATATTAGGAAGAAATTTTTCACTGTGAGGGTGGTGAGACAGTGGAACAGGTTGCCCAGGGAAGTTGTGGATGCCCCATCCCTGGAAGTGTTCAAAACAGGCTGGATGAGGCTTTGAGCAGCCTGGTCAGGTTCGTGGCAGGGGTGTTGGAACCAGATGATCTTTATGGTTCCTTCCAACCCAAACCATTCTATGATTCTATGACTCTGTGATTTAGAACCCTTTGTGCAAGTGCCCATATATATCTAACTAAACTAAAGGTTTAAGCTTCCATTATCATCAGTGGGATCTGGGACTTGATTCCTTTGCTTACACAACTAATTGAGCATGGTGTGCTCTAGAATATCCAAGGCAGCCATGGGATCTAACAGATGTGAGATAGGATTTGTGGGAGATGACTGTCTTTCTGGGGTGGCAGCTGGAGGCCAGGATCTCAAATTGCAGTAAATGTTTCCTGGATAGCTGAAAACTTCACGGAATCACAGAATCAC
>VXBH01001792.1:0-16830 GCA_013400035.1 Rynchops niger
GGAACCCGCCCGTCCCGTATCCCTCCCCGCCCCACCGAGGGGAGGCCTGCGGCTTCCCGCCCCATAGATATTAAACCTGAGCCCTCCCCGGCGGCGGCCCACAATCTGCAGGAGGGGTTCTGCCAGCCAGGCCCGAGGCCTTCCCTCAGCACCCCGGTGCCATTATGGCGGCCCTAAGGAGCTACACACCTCTGCGCTGTTTCCCGAAGGGAACGCTGGCTCGCTGAAAGTCCTCCGGGCTCTGTGGGTGTTGAGGATAAAGTCCCTCTCAGGTACAGGCACTTATCCAAGCAGAAAATTTCTGCTCCAGCTCGGCTGGTAGGGCTCTGTGCCGACCTTTCCAGGCCAAAGGAGTATACTTTGTATCACAAGGAAGGCAAACAGCATTAATTTCATCACCTGGATCACCCCGCATTGCTTTGTGTCTTTCATCGCTTTGCATCTCCCTGGAGGGAGAGCTTTTTCCCCCGTCAGTTTTCTATGCCGCTGTGTAAGGTCATCATCCCTCGGCCTGTTTTCTCCTGGCTAAGAGGAAGAAGGTTGCGGTGGGCTTCGTTCAGGACATGGAGGATGTACGCCCCCGTTATTCGGTAGCATCTCTCCCCGCTGCCGGACTGCTCTGGTGCGTGCCAGCCGCTCAGGATCAGGTGCGTGACAGTGGTGGTGCCTCTGGTGGCGACTTCTGTCAGAAATCCTTCATGTCAGTCCCCTTCTGCTGAACACTTCATTAAAGATTGTCTCTCTCCAGCCTTTCATAAGATGCAGCATCCTCAATGCAAACAAGATACAAATGCATCGGCGTCCCCTCTGTATGCCGCTGGTGCATGTCCTGAGGACCATGATGGCAAGTTTTGTCTCCCTTCACCATGCCCGGTGACATGTATTTGTCCCTGCAGCGTGGATCCATCCCCACATCCCCTTCCGCGATCGCTCAAGACCAGCCCTGCGGTTATTTAGCTGGTGTACGAGGCAGGAGAGTCCCCCGTTCACCTCACCAGCCACCTGGCTTAGCTCCTGCGGCAGGATCAGGCTGCAGGGCTCAGCGTGGATCCTCCATCACAGCCGTAGCCCTGTGGGGACCCACCACGAGTGCAGCGAAACGGGCTGCGGGGTTGCGTGATGCAGCCGGGCAAGGCCAAGGTTTATATCACTGCATCCACAGTGCCTGTGCTGGCAGGGAGCACGGAGCCATGGCACAGCTGTCACCCCCTGTGCTTGCTGCAGGGACAGATCCAGCAGAGCACCAGCCCCCTCTCCCAACATGCAGGCAGTCTGTAGTCACCACAGCTGCCTGTGGTCCCCGCTGGGTTGCTGGTGCCTCTCCAGGTCCCTTCCGTCCCCTGCAGGAACATGTCTTGTCCTGGCAGGGGCTGTTCCAGCTCCACTCCCCTGTCCCCGCTTGTTCCCCGATGGCAGCGTAAGGCGAGGCGAGAGCTAACACAGCATCAGCTGCCTGGATGCACCCCGAGAAGGCAGCACAGCCAGCGGTGCAATGCTGATCCAGCCTTCAGCCTGGCGGTAGCCCTGCAGCTTAGGATGAACCAGCAGCATCTATGCCCAGATCCCCCCTCACAGGCACCCCCAGCCCCGGGCTGAGCTCTCCCTCGGTGCGCATTTAGTGACGGCTGCTGCTGCCCTGCAAGGCATATTTGTTTGACAGTGGTCACAGCACCCGCACTGCGGCCATTCACTTGTCACAAGTTGCTGGCCTTGTACTTCCATCCCTGGAGGGGTTCAAGGCCAGGCTGGACTGGGCTTTGAGCAGCCTGGTTTGGTGGGAGGTGTCCCTGCCCATGGCTTGGGCTGGAACTGGATGGTCTTTAAGGTGCCTTCCAGCCCGAACCATCCTATGATTCAAAAGGAAGAAGCTGAAAAAAAAAATGGGGGGGTGGGGAGGGGCAGACTATCCTTGGATGGAGGAAGTTGGCTGCTTCCCAAGGTCCCTCCTGCACCCACCAGAGAAACAGCAGCTCCTGGGAAGCAGGGACACCCCAAGGGAGGTGGGGACAGCAGGGACAGGCTCCTTGGGGACACCCTGGCAAGGGTAGCAGCAGCTGCAGGGAGAAACCCCAGATCAGCACCCAGGAAGGGGGGAGCAAGCGGGGACGTGCCCTGAGGGTGAGGAGGGAGACCCCGCGCTGCGAGGGGGCCACGGCATGGCACCTCTGCAGGGTGCTCAGCCTCCCACCAGCTCCTTCCCAGGTCCCTGGGGAAGGGACTTGCTGCTGCCCTCCGTGTTTAAGGCCCTTCCCTCCTGGCTTGCCATGCAATTCTGGTGGGCTGGGGAAGGGCGGGCTGTCTAACTCCTTCCCACCTGTGGCCAGCTGGCTCCTCACTTGGCATCCTTGGCACACCAGCCTGGGGCTGATGCTGTGTCCATCCTGAGTGCCCCCAGCCCCTCCTTTGCCCCCCCGCTATCCTCCAGTCCTCATTCCTGCTGCTCTGTGGGGTGCTCAGACCCATCCTGGGCCCAGGGGCTAGAATGCGCCCGTGTTGTCACCTGCCCTCGCGTTCCCAGCTGCTGTGCAATGAATTTATGCATTCTGCTGCCAGGCAGCCACCGGCACAGCAGACTTCAGGTGACACCTCTGCGTGCATTCGCCTCGGAGGTGCTTGATGACACGTCCCGCCCCAAAACCATCCTCCTCTCATCTTTCTGAGATAACCCCTGGTGTCCCCAGCTTCATCCCTGTGGGGAGAAGCCCAGCAGCCTGGCAGGGACGGCCCCGCGGGTCCCACTGGGGCAGCTGGTGGAGCTGCGGGGTTGGGACCAGCCCCCGAGGAGCCGGGGCAGGGCAGCGGGAAGAAATCGTGGCCGTTATCGCTGTAACAACCAACCTTTCTCCTGGAAAAGGAAGCACCTCTGATTTCTCTGCTCTGTGGGCTGAGGGTCACACCTGGTTTTACAGCCAGGCAAAGGAGAAGAAAGAAGCAATTCTGTTTACTTAAGGAGTAATTAATATCCCAGCTCCTGGCATGTATGGAGGCAGCAGAAACCTCCCCCATAGTCCACGGAGAGCAAGGCTTTGCAGCCCTTTATTATTTCATTATCAGCCGGGCAGGATTAGGAGGGTGGGTTGCGGAACAGCACCGGCTTTAAGCAGGTTTAGCTCCTCTGAAAAGGCTTATCCGGGCTCAGTCTCACTTGCTGCCTGCGACGCAGTTATTTGCTGAGCAGAGGGGTTTGAGTAACGTCGGGGGCGCAGGGGGTCGTGCATTTTTAATAGGAAAAAAATTGGTAAAACCCAGCAGGGAAAAGCTGGGAGGTACCTTTACCAGGAACGGGCTTTATTTGTTGAATTTCAATGACCAGGGAGGGCAGTTTCTCAACTCTGCCAAATCCTGCATCACTCCCTGGAGAAAACCAGAGCCTCCGTGCTGCCCTGTGCATGCCGGGGGGCTTTGGGGCGGTTTCTTGCATCGGACCAACACGGCGCCGGGGCGGGACAGCCATTGCAGGCTGCTTCCTGCAGAGCTGGGTGAAGTTTTGCCCTTTCTCCTTTACCAGGTTTCTCCCTGCAGCCCGGGTGGGGTGGCCAGAGCACGCTGATCCCAGCCCGGCAAAAAGCCGTGGGAACTGTGGCAGCAAATCCCTCTTCTTCTTCTTTCCAGGTCAGAAACGGGAGGCTGTGGTGGGACGCTGTGTCCCCCATAAGTATTTCTGCCCCGGGGGATGCTGCCCGCAGGCATTCGCGGTGGGAATCATGCTCCTCCCAGGATCAGGATTGTGGCTCCCAGCCCGGCTGGTGGCATCCCGGCCAGGTGGTTCTCATTGCAGCCTCTGACTCACCTCCCAAAAATGCCTGCGCTCACATCATAGCAGGAAACCGCTACCGGGAAGTGGTGAAAACCCTGCAAGGGCCTGAAATTCATCTTCTTCCAGCAAAGGGGGAGATCAAACGGCAGCACTTTAGCCTCAGTCCCTCTGACGCCAGGGCTAGTCATCGGGGTGACATTTCGGCTGAGCGAGCGGTGCGGGCGGTTACTCCAGACTCAGCAGCTTTTTGCGGGGCGTTTGGGAGTGTTTCCCCAGAGCAGGAGTGACCTCAGAAATATTTTTGAGTCAATCATCATCTGGGAGGAATGAGCTCAGCTTGTCGGCATTGCCCAGGGCTTCCCGGCGAGCCCTGTGGTCCTGGGCTGTGCCGGTGGCCGCTGAGAGCTCAGCTGAGGGGTAGCAGCCCATGGTGGGCTGCGGAGCTTGGCTGTGATTTAGGAGCTGCCGTAATCCCCAGCTCCTCGGAGGCTGAGAAACCCCCTGGGTCAAGCCCTGGGCCCCGCGTGAAGCTGGGATTGTGGGTGATCCCTGCTGCCCACGGGTCACAGAGGCAGAGACAGAGGGTGCAGTCACTTGCCAAAGTCCTGCAGCAAATGGGTGGCAGACCCAAAACCTGTGTCCCATCTTGTATGCCTCAGGTGGGATGCGATCCCAATCGCTCCCCTCCGGAGGACACCTCTGTTATTTCTGTCCCCTCCTGCTTGGTGCTGGTCCCCTGTGTCGGCACCAGCGTCTCCCCTGTGGGCACAAGGGGACCGTTCCCCACGAGCCCCTGTGGCTGGGGGCTGAGAGGGGCCGAGCCGCAGTCCCCGCAACTGGGTCTGTCCCAAAAAGGCTCCATCTCCGCACTGGCTGCTCCCGCAAGCGCTGGCTGGAAAGTTCCCACTGCTGCAGTCGGTGCCTGTCCCCCTGCCAAACCCTGCAGCCCTGCCAGCCCCGACGCAGCGCAGAGCTGCGCTATTTCTGGCTCCACCTTGAGACATGTACCTTCAGCAGTGGGAACGATGCTAAAAGAGACGGATCCGGGATGAGCACATCCCCTTCCCGTTGCCGTCCCCGGGGCGGACGCGGCAGAGCAGGCAGGGATCTGGAGGAGCCGCGTGCCTCGAAGCGAAAGGCTGCGATTCATCCTGCAGCAGAGCCGTGTCCTCTGCTCGCCTACCCCGGGGCTGCCGCTGCAGGGTGGGCAGCAGGAGCCTGGGATCCGGGCCTGCCCCAGCACAGACAGCCTTGGGTCCATGCTGAGCCGGGGTGCATCAGCTGCGGGGGGAAAGGGTCACAGCAGGGCTGGGGAGCCCCCAGTCTCTCTGCTTTCTTGCCCCAGAACGAGCTCCCTGGGGAGGAGCAGCTCTTCTGGCAGCTGGGGGCAGGACCAGGAAGATCCTGGGGGTAGGATCGAGCTGAGGTGGTGTTTAATGGCCATATTTAATCCTTGTCTGCTGCTTCTGCCTCAGTTTCCCCAAGCACAGAGCATCCATCACATTCTCCAGTGAGCCCAGGGCATGGTGCTCCAGACATAGAATCACAGAATGGTTGGGGTTGGAAGGGACCTTAAAGATGACCCAGTGCCACCCCCTGCCCTGGGCAGGGACACCTCCCACCAGCCCAGGTTGCTCCAAGCCCCGTCCAGCCTGGCCTTGAACCCCTCCAGGGATGGGGCAGCCACAGCTTCTCTGGGCAACCTGGGCCAGGGGCTCACCACCCTCACAGTGAAAAATGTCTCCTTAATATCTAACCTAAATCTCCCCTCTTCAATTTAAAACCATTACCCCTTGTCCTATGGCTCCCCTCCCTGATCCAGAGTCCCTCCCCATCTCTCCTGGAGCCCCTTTAGGGACTGGAAGGGGCTCCAAGGTCTCCCCGGAGCCTTCAGGTTCCTTCTCCAGGCTGAACCCCCCCAGCTCTCTCAGCCTGTCCTCACAGCAGAGGGGCTCCAGCCCTCGCATCGTCTTCGTGGCCTCCTCTGGGGAGGGTTCCCATATGAGCCTTCTCCCAAAAAAAACTTCTGTGGGGCCTGAGGCACCCCACCAGCCCTCCCAGGACAGGACTTTGAGGGGTGTTTCCTCTTGAAGGGAGCCTGGTGGCCTCCGTGGTCCCGGCTGGACCGGATGCCCCGTGCCCTGGGTGAGCCCCCTCCGCAATGAGAAAGGAGGCAGGGGATTCACCACCAGCTGTCCCCACCAGCTTGCCAGCTCCATGCCATGTCCCTGCGCCATGTCCCCATGCCGCCCTCCCACACAAATGGCCACTGTGGCACTGGGCGGGCAGGAATGGAGCCGATCAGGACAAACGTGACGGGCAGACGCCTGCCCATGGTGCGGGAGCCCTGGCTGCTGAGCACCCTTTGGGCTGCCGGTTGGGTCAAGGGAGCTCATTAAGGCTCTCGTAATTAAGATAGCCCCAAACGACTGTTTATCAGCACCGAGTGGTGACAGAAACCATCCCGCTTCCGCATTAGACATCGCATCTGGAGGCAAACAAGTGGTGTCTGTGCGGGACCAAGGGCAAATCAGTCCGTGCAGGACCGGAGCAAAGGGACCCACGCAGGGCTGGTGGTGGGCACCGGGCTGGCTGTGGCATGAAGCGGGCATCTGCCAGACATCGGAATGGGGTCACGTGAAGTCCCCATAGACCAGCACTAAGACGGAAAAGCTCTGCCTGGCTGTCCCCTGCCATCACAGAGGCTGAGTTTGTGCCAGTCCCATTCCCTATCGGAGAAAAACCTGGCTGCAGCCCCCTCATCTCCCTGTTCTGGGCATCCACCCCACGGGCAGGCTTGCCCTAACCCTTCCTGTGCCCGAGCCCATTGCCGGCTTCCACAGCTCGCCATGAAGCCGCTCTCAGCCCCTTTCCCCAGCCCACAGCCAGCAGAGTCCGGCCGGGCATTCAACCCCTATTTAAAGCGCAGGCAGGCAGGGTGAGGGGAATCCCCGCGGCACGGGGCCACAGACGGATGTAGCGCGGTGAGACCAGAGCCCAAAGCAGACCCATCGCCCCGTGACACCTGTCAGGAGCAGTGCCACAGCTGCTGTCACATCCTCCCACCAGGTCCCGTGCCTTCCTGTGCGGAAATGGGGCGCGGGTTAGTCACCGGGAAGGGTGAGGGGCAGGTCAGGACGCCACACTCCCCAGCATCCGGCTGTTTCCTCCCGTGACACCTTGCTGAGGACCTCGGGGCTCTTTACAAACACCGGACCACAGCGTGGTCACAGCTGGGGAAGCGGCCAAGCCCAAATCTCACCCAGAATCGGCCGTAGGTGCTGCAGTTCCTCAGCCAAAAGCAGCAGTCAGCAGGGCCCTCGGAGCGGGTTCTGCCCCACCTCCCCCTCTAAGCATCTCTTTGAACCCAGAGCGCCCAGGGAAGTCTTTGGTGATGCTCCAAATCATGGCACCTTGCCTTAGGTCACTGGGAAAGTGAGGCTTAACTGCGTTATCTGCCCAGCTGGTCATCTCGTGCCCTCCCTGTAATTTTTGGCCAGTCCCAGTGGGTTTAAGCAGGGACAGAGGGTTGAGGGCTCACCGCTAATTAAACTGCGGTAGGTGTGAAGAGCGATGCCTCCCCAGGGTGCGAGCTCAAGGTTACGGGGTCTCAGGCTGCTGCCAGCGCCGCAGCATGCAGAGTGCGAAACCCACATGAGCATCACCACGAAGGGTGGTTCGAGGATGAGGAGGTGGAGAGGAAGGTCCAGGGGAGGAGGAGGGAGGGACTGGGGCACATCTCTGCCTGCCTTACCATTCCCACGGCGCCTGTCTGAGTGCCTGTCGCCTGCTTCCCCGTGCGGAGGCTCAGCTCTGCTGTGGTTAGAGCCTCGGGGGATCAAAGGGCCAGCTGAAGCCCATGGAGCAGAGATACATCCATGGGGAATTGGCTAGCAAAAGAAATCCTTGTTGAGCTGGGCCAGACCCTCCAAGCCCAGCAGCCCCTCGGGAGGGTGAGGTCAGTCCTGTCACCATCAGAAGCTGCTGTCGGTGATGCTTGCCAGCCGCCGTGGGGACGGAGTGTCTCCCAGCTGTCCTGGCACCTCCGGCAGGTCCCCTGGGCTCCGTCCCCAACACTGTGTGCCCTGAGGTGGGGTTCACGGCACAGCCCACCCCCTCTATGGGGGTCCATGCCCATGGCACCTCTAACCTGCACGGATACCTGATGGCAAACCACCAGCCATGGCCTGGACGTCGTCCCCCTCCATCCTCTCTCTTGGAGGTGTCCCCCGCCAGCTGCCCGCTGTCCTCCTCATCCCTCGCTGTGCCTTGTTTCCTCCAGACTCTGCTCCTCTCGCCCTGTCCCAGCTGGACAGATGCAGAAATGGTGAGCTTGAGCAGGCACCATGGCCCTGCCAGCGCTGGTCCGTGTGTTGCTAGACGTGATGCATATGAGCTGTGGCTGCTGTGGCTGCACAGAACTTTGCTGCCGCTCTCCTGGTGTGACTGTGGGTCCGTGCCGTGCCAGCCCCATGACTGTGGACCGTGGGAGCACCCATGATGGCCACCCACCCCACAGGGCAGAGCCACCCACAGCAAACCCACAGCGTCGCTTTGCCCTCGCGTGTTTGCAGACCCTTGCTCCAGCCGGGTGGCCCGGGTGCCCTGCCCGGAGCGTGGGTGGCACTTGGGGAAACTAAGGCAGGTTGGGGAAACTGAGGCAGGCTGCGAGGAAGGGGGGCTCGGGGGGGCTCGGGGCAGCCCCGGGACGGGCCCCNTGGCCGCCGGCCGCCGCGCTCCCCCGGAGCCCGGTGGGGGCCCGGTGTTACTTCAAGGCATCTTCGGTGCGGGACCCAGCGCCGGTGCTGCCGCCTGCTCCTTGGCTCTCACCCCCCGGGAGTTGCAGGTGCGGCGTCCCGGCGGTTCCTCCGGGGGCTCGGCCGGTCCCGACGCCGCGCTCCGCCTGGCCGACTGCGTGGGCTCCGCCGCCTTCCCCGCCGCCGCCGCCGCCGCCTGCTTCTCCCTGGTCTGCTACCCCTTCCGCGGGCCGCGCTGGGGCTCGCCCGCCCGCCAGCGCCTGGAGCGCACCTTCCGCGTCTGCCTGGGACCCGACGCCGAGGGCAACCTGCGCATCGCCCAGGCCTGGAGCCGCAGGATCCGGGAGCTCTCGGTGCCCGCCGTGCCCGCGCAGGACGGTGAGTGGTCGCCCCACGCTCGGGGGACACCCCCTCCGCGTCCCCGCTGCGGGGCCCGACGGGGCGAGCCCCGGGACCGGGCGGGAGTGGGGGGTGTGTGGGGGGTGTGTTGGTGTTTGCCGGGACCGGAGCCAGCATCCCCCCGAGGGCGTGGGGACCGCCAGCTCTCCGTCGCCTGTCCCCAGGCGGGACGGCTGTCCCCCCGTGAGGACGCGGCTGGCGCCCTGCCGGGAGCGCTGCGCCCTGGTCGGGCCCCGAAGGGANGCCGGGGGTGGCTTGTCTCCCCCCTTTCTCCCTTAAATCGTAAGGGGCAGCAGGGACGTGGTCACACCACGGGGGCCCTTTGCACGGGCCCCCCCTCCCCTCGCATCACTTCGGTTCAATAGCAAAGCTCCAAAGGGCAGCATAAACCAAGAAAAAAAAAAATAAAGTCATCGTTGCTGACGCAGGCAGGATGGGAGCCAGGCACTGTCCCCGGCAGGTCCCATCCATCACTTGGGAGAAGGCGCATCCCTGCGGGACCCCCCGGGCCCAGCGGGGTCCCAGGGTGGCACCCAGGAGGGGTCCGGGTGTCACTTCCCACTCCCTCCAGGAGCTGGCACCAGCTGGAAGGGGAGCATCTGGCTCGGGGGCCAGGTCCCCCAGCTCCCGCAGTCAGGGCAGGGCAGGCTGGCATATATTTGAACATCTGAGCAGAGATTCAATTATATGCACTACTTCATTTATTTAGCTGTCCAGTCGCACTGATCAGACTTGGAAATTAAGAGGCATGCGGTTAGAGGGATCCTGTCAAATCACATTTAGCTCGGCTCTCCCCCTTTGGATTTTAAAATGCAGCTTTTTTACATGACCTGCAGCTACAGAACAACTTTCTGCTATTCTTCCTAAAGAATAAAAACAAACCCAGTGGGAAGGGGTGAGGGCGAAACCAGTTCCCTGGCTCCGTTTCCAGCCTGAACTCCGCAGCTGCAAGTCTCTGAGCGATTTAAAACCTTCGCCCTTTCAGCAGGCGGAGCGAGGGCGCTGGGACAGGAGCAGCTCCATTGCATGGTGGGGGCCGCGGGGGAAGGCCGAGGAAGGAGGACAGGGGAGAAGGCAGCGCGGGATTTTTTTGCAGTTATTTCTCGAGCTGAGGGCCAGCAGGATTTGCAAACCTCTCCCCCCCCAAGTTTGAGCCGGAGCTAAAAATGCCTCTCGCCACACCCTGCGCTCGCCTGTGGCCTCACGTGCCGCCATCGCCGCCTGCGCGGGACAGATAAGGCCGTGCCGGGCCGCTGTGTGCGAGTCCGTGCAGAGCAATCCTGTCACCCCATCCTTGTAGGGAGGGGACCGGGGAGCCACCAGCAATCCTGTCCTGGTGGTGTCTCCGCTCCAGCATCCTCTGGGATAAAAGCCCTATGGAGAGCTGCAGCGGAGGGGAAGCTTCATCCTCCTTATTTCACCCCAAGGGGGAAAAATGAGTCCCTCCGCAGTGGCTGACCCCAGAGCTGGGGCTGCCTGCAGCGGGCAGGGATGTGTTCCACCCTGCAGCTGGTTGGGACGGAGCAAACCGCCCCCGGGCTCGTGTCCTGATGGGGAAATCCAGCCCCTGGTTGTGGTCGGAAGCTGCCATCGAGCTGCTGGCAGCAGCCACGGCGGCGCGGTGTATCATCAGCGAGCAGGACATGGCCTTGCCACAAGTCCCCGTTTTGGGGGACCTCGCCGTGCTTGGCCCCTCGCCACACAGAGGAGGTGACACTCTGTGGAGAGGGGATGCAGCGGGCATGTCCCAGTCCATCCCAGCCTCACGCCAGCTAGGTCACCGGGCAGGACAGCCCTGTCCCCCCACCAGCCTGGCACACTTGTTCCTTCTGCTCAGAGAGTTTCCAGGAGGATGCGGGGACACGACAGAGCAGCTGGGGCTGCTGATGGAGCTGTCGCAGCGTGGTCCCCACGTGAGCGCGGCTGGGATACGCATCCCATGGGGGGACGCGGGCGGAGAGCAGAGTTTGTGCAGTGGCAGCAGCTGGAGCCCCTTCCTCCTGCTGACTCAGTGTCTGCTCTGCTCGCCACTGGAGGCTGAAAGCAGCTGCGCGGTGCCGGGAAGTGGCTCAGCCTTGCCGAGAAGCCAGGGGCCGGCTGGTGTTGCGCAAGGGAGAAGGGATGCTGCTGAAATCTGGCCCCCCGCCCCCGTCCCGAGCATCGCTGCTGCTGGGCTCCGTCTCTGAACCAGTGCCCCTCGCTCCTGCTGCGGGAGCTGGCCTGAGCCCGGCGCTGCTGGTGGCACTGGTCCCACACTGGGATTGCATCCCCTTCCCTATTCATGCCCTGGTACCAGCAATCTGTCCCTGGTGGTGGAGTCACGGCATCCCTCGGTGCGCTGAGCAGGGTTTGCCTTTCCCCCTCCAGCTGAGGAGCAGGTCCTGGGGGTCCCAGCCGTACCCCGCTGCCCGGCCCAGGCCACGGGTCCAGGCAGGAGTTTCAGGCAAGACCCGGCTGCGGCTCCGTGTGCGTGTCAGAAATGATGCGGCTGATAAAAAAGTTTGTGTGTTTAAAAACTGTATTTAGGCACTTGAAGTACCTTGTGCTCTCGCTCTGCGCCCTCCAGGGTGGGAGAGAGAGAAAAGCCCCCCATCACCTTGAGCACGAACCCCCTGCCCACGAGCTCGGCTGTGTTTGTCCGCAGGGGATTTTAGTCACCAGGGAAGGCTCCGGAGGGGAGGGAGGGGGACCAGCCCAGCCACGGGGTCGCTGCCCCTTATCCCTGACCAGAGCTGGGGTGGCCTCTGCTTGCCGCGTTCCACCACCGTCCCTGAGGGCAGCTGGTCCCCTCGCGTCTGGCACCCACTGATAAGGGGCCGGGGAGGGGGGGGGCAGCCAGGGACAGCCAGTGCCCGTCCCCAGGCTCAGCCCTGGCTCACGGGTGGACCTTTACTGGGGACTCGGTGGCAGGTCCCAAGCAGCCGGCTTGGGGACAAGGAAGTGTCCTGGAGGGTGACAGCCTCAGCGGGTCGTTCCCAGGGGCAGAAAATCGACCTGATGGTGCCAAAATCAGCAGGGCTTGGTGTGCTCCCGGGGCTGGGACGGGCACGGAGACGGGATGCTCCAGGCACGTCTCCCCGCGGGGCAGCTTGTGGAGCTCTGCCAGCCGCCAGGGCAGCCCCGGCGAGGCCCTGAGCGACGTGATGCCGGGTGTCACCCCAGGGAGATGGCACCCTTAGGCACCTCCGTTGTCCCAGGCTCCCCTCCCTGCCTGCATCCCCGGGGTGGCAGCAGGAGTGGCTTTAGCTGTAAAAACGCTGTCTGTGTGTTCAAACAGCTGGAATCAGTGTGCAGACAAGGTGGGGGGGGGCAGGCAGATGTCCTAGCCCTTCCTTGCCCCGGGTTAGAGGGGGGATTCCCAGCCCGGGGCAGTGCTGGGAATCGCGGGATGCTTTGGTGACTCAGCTCCTGATGGAGCAGCTCCTTCTGCTGAGCCAGCAGACGAAGCCCCCGCTCTCTCCGGCAGAGCCCACGCACCCAGAGGGGCACCCGCTCCCCGCCCCCGGGGCCCAGATCATGGCTCAAGGGCCCAGAGCCGGTGGGGACACCCCCTGCCCCCCAAAAACTGTCTTCACCCTGCAGGGCCAGTGTGTTCCAGAGGCGCTACGGGAGCTCGAGGCACAGTGCCCTGCTCATTTCGGGGCTGGGGGTGCCCAAGCAGCACCCAGGGGTTCCCTGCCCTCAGGCAGGCTGCCACCAGCTCCCCTGGGTGCCATCGTGTCACTCCTCCCTGTGCCTCCCTCACAGGGCAGCTGCAGCCCCGTCCCGCCCCATCCCCCTGCACGGGGACCACAGCGCTGGGAGCTCGGGCAGGGGGACGCAGACCCCTGCCAGGCTTGTAATTACAGCCCTCGCGGAGCCCTCGTGCGTGAAACCTGAGCCCCATGGGGAGCAGGGGAAGCTGAAGCGTCCGTCTGCCGGCACAGGTGTCTGTCCTGGCCCTGCTCCATCTGGGGTGGATGTGAGGAGTCGGGACCTTGAGTCTCTCTATCCTCGGCTCGCCGTGCGGTGTGGGGCTGAGCCATGAGGGTGGCCAGGCCCTGGGGAGGTTGGGCTTCAAATCTCCCCTTTGCTTCCGCCTTTCTTTTCCTAGGCACGTCCGAAAGCGCAGCCGGCAGCACCCTGCTGGGATGCACGGGGATGCTCGGTGCTGCAGAGCCCCGTCTCTGCTGTGGGACACTGGGCTGGGTGTAAAACATCTCTGCTGAGTGCAGGAGAGCTCAGGATGAGTCACAGAATCATGGAAGGGTTTGGGTTGGAAAGGACCTTAAAGCCCATCCAGTGCCACCCCCTGCCCTGGGCAGGGACACCTCCCACCAGCCCAGGTTGCTCCAAGCCCCGTCCAGCCTGGCCTTGAACCCCTCCAGGGATGGGGCAGCCACAGCTTCTCTGGGCAACCTGGGCCAGGGGCTCACCCCCCTCACAGTGAAGAATTTATTTACTGCAGGACCCCCTGTGTCCCCATCTGTGCCACCTCCCCTGCTTTCCCGGCAGGGACCCTCCATCCCTGCTCACCTCCCATGGGTTGTGTAGGGATGCAGCCTTGGGAGATTGTGGGGATTGGGGGCAGCTTCCCTCCCCCCGACCGTGATCCCCCCTCTCCCCCCCATCCAGGTGACAGCTATGGGGTGCTGCCCCGGCCCTGCCGCGCGCTGGTGCTGCTGAACCCGCAGAGCGGTGCCGGCCGGGCGCTGGAGGACTTCCAGGCAGTGGTGCAGCCCATGCTGGCCGAGGCTGACATCGCCACCACCGTCTTCATCACTGGTGAGTCCATGAGTGGCTCCCTCACCTCCTCCTCCTCTTCCTCCCCTCTTCCCAGGATCCTACCTGGGTGCTGCCGCCCCGGGATGGGCTCCTTCGAGGGTCTCGTACCCCCCGGCATCACCGCAGCTCTGGTTCCTGCGGGGTTGGGTTGGCCAACACAGTGGGTGGGCTGTCACAGGCAGAGTGACAAAGGGTGCAAGGGACATGGTTGCACTCCACAGGAGTGACTGCCTCAGCCCCTGCACCCCCGGCTGGGGCCCTCACAGGGACAGGGGGCTGGGGTCACTGTATGGGGGGGTGGCAGCAGGCAGGGCAGAGGGACAGGGGGCGATGCTCGACCTTCTGCTTTGCCCTGCAGAGAGACCTCACCATGCTCATGAGAAGGTACGGGACGAGGACCTGTCGCAGTGGGACACACTGGTGGTCATGGCCGGGGATGGGCTGCTGTACGAGGTGAGAGGGGCACCGCGGGGCACCCCCCCGGGATGGGCACAGGGCCGGGAGGAGAAGGATGCCTGGGGCAGGAGCCAAGCGCTGAGACACAAAGGCAGGCAGGGAACGGCAAGGGAGACGTGACCCCCAGCTTGGTGCTGCCCTGGACGGGGGCACCATGGGCTCTGCTCCCCCCAGACTGTGTGGGGGTCTCTGGGGTCTTTGCGTGGCCCTGGGTGCCACCAGCGCCCTCCGTCCCTGCAGGTGGTGAATGGGCTTATGGAGCGGCCGGACTGGGAGGACACCATGAAGAAGCCGCTGTGCATCCTGCCGGGGGGCTCCGGGAACGCCCTGGCCGCCTCCATCAACCACTACGCAGGGTGAGCCCCGGCCCCGGGGGGGCACCCACTGCTGGCACATGGGGCTGCGCTGGCACCCAGGTGGGGGGGACGAGGGAAGGGAAAGGCTGTGAATGGCTCCAGCCCTGGGAATGCCCAGCACGGGGGTGCCCACCTGCGTCCCCACCTCCCCGCAGGCTGGTGCTGCCCAGCTCCAGCCAGTCCCTGCGAGCCTCAACTTGCAGCCCTGTGTCCCCAGCTCTCCCCATGGCCTTCTTCTTCTCCACGCTTTAAGTCTGGCACCACTTTACCCCAAAGGATCCACCCCAGGGCACAGCCAATGCCGCTCCACGGCAGGGGGACCGGGATTGCCCTGTCCCAGCAGCCCCAACTCCATTCCCTCTCTCACAAACTGGTTTACCTCTCCCACGCCCAGCAAAACCTCTCCCAGCAGCTGTCCCTGAGGGACACTATCACCCAGGTGGAACCCTGGGTGCCAACCACGACACAGGGGTGAGGGTTGCACGTGGACGGTGGAATGGGAGGAGCGACCCTGAGCTGGGTCCAGCCCAAACTCACCCTCTCCGTCTCTCGCAGCAACGATCATGTCGCCAAGAAGAAGCTGCTGACGAACTGCGCCTTCATCCTGTGCAAGGGGCTGCACACACAGATGGACCTGGTCTCGCTGAGCACGGCCTCGGGCAAGCGCCTCTTCTCCTTCCTCGGCTTCGGCTGGGGCTTCATCTCGGACGTGGACATCGACAGCGAGAAGTACCGGTGCCTGGGCAATGCCCGCTTCACCCTGGGCACCCTGCAGTGCCTGGCTAAGCTGCGGGTCTACCAGGGCCGCCTCTCCTACCTGCCCGCCGTCCCCGGGCAGGGCACCCCCCTGCCACAGAGGGACCCCCCCGTGCCCATCACCAACGGCCAGGCTGGCCACGTCCTGCCGCCGGCAGGGACGGAGGCAGCCGGGGCTCTGCCCGCTGACTCCCTGCTGGTGCCACTCAACCAGCCAGTGCCGGCACACTGGACAGTGGTCCCCGAGGAGGAGTTTGTCACCGTCTACGCCATCTACCAGTCCCACCTGGGCACCAACCTGCTGCTGGCACCAGCGGCCCGGCTGCACGACGGCTGCATCCATCTCTTCTACCTGAAGGCCGGCATCAGCCGCGTGGCGCTGCTGAAGCTCTTCCTGGCCATGGCCAGGGGGACCCATCTGGACTTGAACTGTCCCCACCTGCGCTATGTCCCCGTCCGGGCTTTCCGCCTGGAGCCGCGGGTGGCCACCGGCATCATGACAGTGGATGGCGAGGCGCTGGCCTGCGAGCCGGTGCAGGGCCAGATCCACGGCCGCCTCTGCCGCATCCTCAGCGGCTCCTGAGCAGAGGGGTGTCCCCCCCGCCCCGCTCCCCGCGGTGCTGAGCCGCCGGCACGGCCCGGCACTATCTTCCTCCCACTCAGGAACTTCCTCCTCCTCCCGTAGCAATAGCTCTCGGGGGCCGTGGGTGCTCGTCCTCTCGCGTGCCCCCACGCTTAGCTTTACCCCCTCCTTGGGACGGCCACCAGCGCTGTCCCAAAAATGAGCCAAGAGTCCCATCAGGTACCCTGTGCTGGCAAGGTGCCGGCATGTTTTATCACGGTACAAGGTCCCGGCTCCAGGGCGGCTGCGCCGGCACAGCCCCGTCCCCTCCCCAGCTTGGACGCACAGGGTGGCACTGCTCACGTCCCCACCACGGAGCCAGTGCCACCCCCCCCAGGGATGGTCAGGACCAAGATATCTAATACAAGAAATCGACTTTTTTAAAGAACGTTTCTACCCAAAGCTTCCTGTAGAAGCAGAGTTTATTCTTGTGAGAAATGCAATAAATATCTAGCGTTTGCAAAAAATTCCCACCCCCGGGTTTTAAATCGGAACTCAGGGCTGGGGTGCTGTCACCCCGGGCTGTCACACGCAGCCCGGCTGTGGCGGCTGTCAGGACGGGTTTAGCTCAGCACCGCGGCCCCTCGCAGCAGCCTGTCCCTTGCTGCCAGGCCACCGTCACCCTGGGGCCAGGCCCAGGATGGAGCCATGGTCCCAGGAGATGCTCCCAGGGAAGGTGTCCCAGAGGCAGGTCACGGGGCGTCGCGGCCACCAACCCCCATTTTTGGGGTGCGCTGGTGCCTCCTGGCCCAGCACGGAGAGCGGGAGAGCTCAGCGCCGCAGCGATGCTTTGGGACACCCTGGGGAAGGGTCAGTGCCTGTGAGCGAGGGAAGGGGCGGCAGAAGAGGTTCAAGGGGCGGTTGTTTGGAGCGGAGGGGTTTGGCTTTCCATTGGGATCGGGGGCCCTTGGGGGAGCTCACGCGTCCCCTTTCCCAGGCAGCCTGGGACCAGCTGGAGCCCTG
>VXBH01001792.1:16836-85175 GCA_013400035.1 Rynchops niger
AACTATGCAATTAGCGTCGTTGAGCTGGGAAAGAAGAGCACAATTGTTCTGCGTCCCCCCCTCCCAGCCCCACTCCCTCGCGGGGAGCTGAGCTCATATTCCCAGACCAGTAAAGGGGGCATCAGCTGGGAACCACCTCTCAAAATAAAGTTATTTCCACCCCCCGCCGCGTGGCATCAGGCCAGGTGGAAAAAGGGACAGGGCGATGCTCTGCTGAACATCTCCACCCCTGTGGAAGGGCTGCGGGGAGAGTCCGGGACAGGGGAGGTTTGTCACGGGAGCAGAGCTGCTGGGCTTGGCAGCACCCAAAAGGTGCTGTCCCCCATCTCCCAGGGACAGCTGGGCTGTTCACAGCAGCAGGTAGGTTGGGATCTCCCTCACCCTTCCCTTTGCCAGGGTTTGCTGCAAAAACCCACGAGCCATCGGGTCTCCCAGGGGAGCCCCCATGTCCGCCTGTGCAGCCCCTCGCTCCCGGCACCCCAGGGAGGGGGCAGCAATGGCCGCCCCCCCCTCCAGAGACAGATTCTTGCTGGTTTTGAACAAGGACAAACCTCAACAGAAGGGTTTAGGAACTCGCTGCTCCCACTCCTTTGCAGCTCAAGGCCCACGCGTTCAGCCACCTTCCTAGGAATGACCCTGAGGAATCCGAGCATCATTAACATTATTCCACTGCAGAAAAATAAATCATTTTCAAAAGAGAAGAATTCAATTATCTCTGTTATTCTTGTGCTATGAAAAGACTGCGCTGAAGTTGCCAAGCAATAAAGCACACGGTAAAATGGTGTAGATAAGCAGGTGTTTAAACCCAGCCCTGTCCCAGGAGGGACAAGCAGGACCCCTGGAGAGCTGCTGTCACCCTCCTCTTCCTCACCAGCAGGACTCCTTAGGGCTGTGGCTTAGCGGTGGACTTGGCAGTGTTTGGTTTATGGTGGGACTTGATGATCTTGGAAGAAATTGTTTGCTGTGAGGGCGGTGAGCCCCTGGCCCAGGTTGCCCAGAGAAGCTGTGGCTGCCCCATCCCTGGAGGGGTTCAAGGCCAGGCTGGATGGGGCTTGGAGCAGCCTGGGCTGGTGGGAGGTGTCCCTGCCCAGGGCAGGGGGTGGCACTGGGTGGGCTTTAAGGTCCCTTCCAACCCAAACCATTCTGTGATTCTATCTTAAGGGTCTTTTCCAACCTAAATGATTCTAACTCCAGCAAAGCCATGTGGGCACACATCAGCGAGCACCCAGGAGGTGTTGGAATCCCTGGGGACAGGAATCCCTCGGCTCCAGCAGCCCGGAATGAGCCTGGTCATGGCTGTGTCTGCAGGGCTGGCACGTCTCAGCACTCACTCACCTGCGCGCTCCAGCAAGGGGCTGGGGAGGCAGCACCAGCCGTCCCTGGATGCCATTCCATGCCCTCCTCCAGCCACAACAGCAGCCTGTCGAGCCGTGGCACACGCCGGGCAGCCTGCACGCACCAGGGAAAGAGCACGGAAAATAAAGACAGCCTGACAGATGTCCCGTGAATTGGGGTTTATACGGAGCCCTGGGGGCTGCCAGATCCGCCTGGCTCCCTGCGGGCGCACCGTCACCTCCAGCCAGCGGGACCCCGTCCAGCCCAGCCCCTGGCACAGCGCTGCCCGCCGGGGACCCGGCCGGTGCCAAGGGCAGCAGCAGGGATGGGGAAAAGAATGAGACAACAGTCGGAACTACTCACAGAGGCAAAATTTAATGGCAAGTCATCTTCCCTCCTTTATTACACCTTGGTTAGCCAAACAAAACAAAACAAAAAATTCTGCAGGTAAAAAAAGTTTTAATGGTCACACAGCACTTTATACATATATTGTAAGCAACCAAGCATCCACATCTGCACTTAAACGACACACCTCTAAGCATGGCCTCAATAATCAGGTCTTTTTTTTTTTCTTTTTCTTTTTTTTTTTTTTTCATTAAATACTGTACAGAATCAAGGCTACAAACTGATTTTTGTAATGCTTCTTCCCCCAACCCCAGCACTTAAAACAGTTACAGGCTGCTCTCATTTGTACATCACACAGTCGTGTAGCCAGTTTTAAGGCTAACAATATGCATCATGCTTTGGCTTTTTTTTTTTTGTGTGGTTTTTTTTTTTTTAATTATTTTTTAAGGTTTTAGCCTTTTAAATTTTGTTACCCTTAAATATTACATACATACACAAAAAAATTACATAGCTGCAGTGTGCTCACCACCAACCTCATCACCCAGGAGCTTCACATTATCAAAAGCTTTAGAAAATTTGTAAACCTCTGTGCACGCTTGAGTTTGGGACAGCCGGCTACGGAGAGCGAGCGATGCCAGGGGGCAGCAGCCAGGGAGCAGCATCCCCTTTCCAGAAGGCCAATACAGACCAACACACACCTCCCAGGTAGGAAGCCCCAGGAACCTGTGCAAAAGCTCTTGATTAGCGTCAGAGGAAATAAAGAGATTTCTTGAGTGAAGGGGAGGACTCGAAGGGTCTGAGGAGCTCACGCCAGCAGCCTGCCCCCGCCTCCCCAGCCCTGAGCAGCCCCTGCCAACCGCCTTCCCCATGAGCTGGGAGCTGCAGAGAGCCAAGGGTGGGCAAAGCAGGGAACCCCAGAGCTCCTCCATCCCTCTGATGGACTTTTAAAACCACGGCTCGGCCCTAAAAGGGTTTTCTCCCTCCCTCCCTGGCCGGTGGGGCTAAGGCCACCCGGCACAGCGGACAGAGGAAGTCAGCGTCTGCAGATCACGAACCGCAATTTTGTCTGGTGAGTAAGAGGTTTAATTATTTGCGGAACAAGCCTCTCCGCCTGCCCTTCCCCTGCCCTGAAGCAGCAGCCTCACCCCTCTGCCCCAGTCGGCCCTTTATGTTTTGGAGACGCTCCTGCCTCAAAGGGATCCATTCATTGAGCACCAGCCACAGCCAGAAAGCAGCCGCGAGTTACTCGTGCAGTTGGCACTGCCCTGCCTGTGGCTCCCAGCATCTCTCTGCACCCTGATAGGGGTCTGCTGTGCTGCCAGACCCCCTGCTGCCAGGCAGGGAGGGCTCCCGCTGCCGGAGCCGCAGAGCGGGCGATCCACCTGCAGCCCAGGGCTCGGAGAGCTCTGCAGGCCCAGGTCTTCCTTCACAGCCAAGCTCTGCTTCCTCCAGAGCACTGGGACGTGCCTTCCAAAATCCCAGTTGTGGGTGGTGATATGAGAAGGGCTTTGCACAGCCAGCCCTAGCTCCAGACCATCACGGGGGCAGCTGGAAGCAGCAGGGGCCGGGTGGGGGGATTTGGGCCAGCGGGTGCAGATCCTGGTGTTTCAAGGAGCAGAAAGCCCTGTGCAAAAACATGCTGAGATGCCCCTGCTGTTCTCCATTTCAAAACCAGGCAGCCACATCCTAGCCTGAGGGGGAGGGAAGGGAACGCAGCCATATTGAGCAAGAGCAAAGGAGAGTTTTGTGTCTCCATCCTGACTTCTGGCAGAGCCATCTGCTCAGCCTGACTCCTCCCCGGGAAGCCCGGCACCGCTGGCTCCAAGGACCTACGGACTCTCCCCGACAGACTGTGCTCCACATGGATGCTAAGCGGGTGCTTCTCCCACGCCTAACCATTGGGCAAACGCAGTAGTGCTGCAGTGCGATCTCCCAGCTGCAGAAGGGAAATGAAGTGCGCGCACACAGAAGAAGAGGCTTCAGGAAGGTGTCTTGAGCAGGAGACTCTGGCAAGTCACTGCTTCAAAGTGCTCACAGTCACCGGCTCAGCCAGCTCTCTGCTGTCGAGACACGGGCTGACCTCGCCAGCCGTTTCCCAGCGCTGCGGTTGAGATTAGGGGTAGTATGTGCTGTGCCCCCAACGCTGCTGGCCACAGTGGCCCCAGGACACCTTGGGAAACGGCTAGTGAGGGAAGGAACTGCTAACAGTCTGCACCAGTGTCTGATGCGCTCCAGTTGCTGGCTGAGTAACAGCAAAGGAACAGTGACAAACTGCTGCTACAACAGGACCTGCTCCTGTAAGGACATCACAGCTCCTTTCTCTTAGGTGACCCTGGCTCAAACAGCTCCGAAATACCCATCTACAGCCAAGCGATGGAGAAGCAGCAGCCATGCCAGGTTCACCATCCTGACTAGATCTACAATACGCCCCAAGATCAGCCGCTGCCACCTGCGGAGGTGGAGATCCGGGGTAGGTGTAGTGCTGTGTGACAGCCAGGATGGCTGGCAACCAAAGATGTGGATACCTAAGTAATAAGGGCAGAACCCTGAATCCCATGTATTTCTAGAAGACAGGCATGCATGGTGGGGAAAGGGAAATTCACCTTACTCTGGAGACGAAGTGTGGATGGCTAGAATTGCTTCCAGAAGACCGACCAGAAGTTGCAGAACTGGATGGAAACCCTGCAGCACCAGCAGGGCAGCACAAGTGCTAGCGCAGAGCTCTGCTTCTGCCTACCAAGTCCTGATCAGAAGAACCTTGTAACTTTCGGTGAACAACTAAGACTAGAGCAACTCCGTATGGTGTAGACAACTTCAATGCAAACACACTCCAATGTCTAAGTACATACAAGCTGGGGTAGACTTCATAAAACCCATGGTAACACAGAGAAAAATGAAAGACTGGGAGGGCATCGCCCTTCACTTCCAGATACTACAGCAATCACTTCTCCTGGCTTGAACCCCACCAGAACAAACTGCTGGGTGTAGTGCTGGGTGGGAAGAGTCCTTGTGTGGGAAGGTGCCCCAAGATGAAAGTGCAGAGGGAACGTGGCTGCAAGACTGCTTCTGTGCAGGTCTCAAATCTTACCATTGCAGGGTCAAACTCACAAGAGGAGCACATACTTGGGACAGGAGGAAGGAAGAAGGGCTGGGGGCAAAGAGTTATTCATGCTTAGACAACCTTTCCTCAGAGGCGCAATCAGGCCTACCAACCTTCTTTGGAACAAACCAAGCTGAGGAAGAAAAGCTGGAAGGAGAAGCCAGTTTACTGGTAACAGCGTTTGCCAATTTTCTTTCTGCTTCTTTCCCTTCTCCCCTGCACCTGCCTGTCCCTAACCTCACCGTTTATTTGTCCTCTGTCCACTCTGGGATATTGGCCCCTGCTAAGGCAGCCCGGTACTGCTGCAAGACACCACGGATGCTTTTAATGAACCCCTTGGACAAGGGGAAGAGGGGGAACCCGATATCAGGGTAACCGCTCTTCTCCGGAAGGAAACTCCTGTAGCTCTTTCTCCTTTTCTTTGGTTTCACACTAGGCTGCAAGGCAGAGTCCTGGGCAGCCTTCCCCTCGTCCGTTCGGTCTCTGGCCAGGTCTACCCCCCTGGCTTGGCCTGTGCTCTCCGAGTCTGAGTACTGTTGGAGATCACCAACGTTGGACGTCGAGGTTGCGAATTCTGACTCGTCCAGCTCCTCTTTCCCATCAAGTGCTGAGTCGGAAAGCTCGGCGGCTGCCCCCTGCTCCGAGCTGCTGCCGTATTCCCCCAGCGATCCCACATTGTCTCCTGGGCTCTCGGCCAGGGTGCCGCAGGCGGAGAGAAGAGAGGCAGAATCTGCCCCGTTGGCCTGTTCGTGGCTCCGCTCAACCAGCTCGTTTGTCTCCAGCCAGGACTCGATGCGGGACACCAGGCGCCAGCCGTTGCAGCGAAAATGCTCACGGATTTCATGCTCAAAGACTTCCACTGGCCTACGCAGCAGCTGCATCATGGACTGCACCACCCGGATCAGGGTCATCTCATTGTAGCAGCGACTATTCTCATAGCCCTCCTGGAGGCCCCGGTCACTGTCAAAGCCCGCCTCGTTGTAGTAGGGCTCATTCACTAGGATGAGACCTGCCAAGACAAGAGGAGACCAAGGGGTTAAGGGCGGAACTTTACCGTGAATCCTCATCCAAAGCAGACACTGCTGGGCCCTGATTTCTGCCAAGGTGGTTGAGGTTTGAGGGTCACAGCATGGCTTTGCAGAGGCATCATGCCAGCTTCACCCACAGCCCTTAAAGAACCACAGGAGAACACATTCCAGGGAAGCCATGCTTTGAGTTCAGGCAGGTAGTAGAGGCCAGGTTAGACAATGAGGAATCTGCAAGATGCCCTGGACTGGTATCACAAGAGCAGTGGGGATCTCAGATGTCTGCTACCAAGAGTGGCACTCAAGATCCTTGGCTGGCAAGAATAGTCTTCCACCAGTGGGATGCAGAGGGCACGCGACAGCAGAGTAGGTCAAAAGGGCAGAAGGGGAAAGGTTTCACAGCTCCTATCCCTTTCTGCTAGTAAAAAAAACCCACAAACACACCCAAAGCTTTTTTTCTTAAATAGGTTTTGTTGGCTTTTTTCCCTCCTCTTAATCAGAGCAAAGGCCGATCTCCAGCAATAGGCTTTGAGCTGGCTGGGTCCTACCCTATCCAGCACAGTCCCATCAGACAGCACAGTTCTGAGACAGCGCATACTTTGACAAGTCACCCATACCAAGCTTTCTCCTGCTTGCTTCTGCTCTAATGTAATTACACTTATGGAGCAATGGCACCAGTACTGCCAGGCTGCTGGCAGCCTGCCACCAACTGCATTAGAGCTGGTGGAGGCACGATCATGAGTCTCCCAAAGTCTAGGCAGCCGGAGGGGGAGAGGAGATTTTTCCACTAGCACTGAGTGGCTCCACTTAAACATTTAGTATTTAATTTTCTAAATTTGGATCCTCAGCTTTGTAAATGAGAAAAGGCTTTTCTCGCGGTGTCGTTCCCCCACAGGAAGATGCAGGTGGACTGTGAGACTTCAGAGGAGCACGAGTCACTTGTGGACTCAGGACGGGAACCTTTGCTCTGTGTCAAAGGTTCCTCAAGTCACATGCCTGGGCTCCCCGCATAGAAAGTTGGCCTTGAGGAAGAGATTTGATTTAGTCTGCTCTCAAACCAGATATGGCAGGGCAAAGCCCTATGGCAGGAAGCCCTAGGGCTGGTCTAGACACACCCCTGATTATTCTCTGCTTTGGAAGGAGCATAAACACCACCATCGTGTGCAAAAACATGCCCAGTGTAGGATGGGCGGGTGACTCAGTGGGGGTAAAAGCAGTCCTGCGAATGCAGCCCAGTTTAGCAACTTCAACTAACTTCAGTTACTGGCTGAGAACACAGTGCTTCAGCCTTTGTCAGCTCAGAATAATAAGGAAAACTACTCTGTGCTTAGCTGCCGCAGTGAGAAGAAGAGAAAGCATTGTGTCAGAGACCTGGGATGCAGCCAAAAATTGGGGCATGAGAAAAACTTGCACCTGCTTCGACACATGAACTGGAGAGATAAGGATATTGCTTTGTCCAGCAAGGTGAGAGCAAAAGGCAGCACTAACCTGACTGGGGTGGCAGACTCCAATTGTGTGTCCCCCCAAAAAAGCCTGCATCCCCTCCTCCCCCTGCCTTTTCCTGTCCCACAGGCTCTGTGGGAGCATTTACCTTGGATGGAGATGAGTACTTGAAGGAGACTGGATTTACTGGTCCACCTTTCTGTCCCCTGAAATACACACACAAACGTGTTAAAGGGCTGAAGCACCATCAGTTTGCTCTGTGATAACTGTTAGATGAAGCAACGCCCCAGCTTCTCTGTATTCTTATCGCTAAGATCCTGTGGCTCGCAGCAGGAACAAGGGACTGCCTCAACAAGCACGTGATGAGCTAGGGTCCTGTTGTACCAGTCCATCTCTCCATTACTTTTTGGCAGCACTGCACCCCATCAGGGCAGTTCTGCATGGAACGCTGTAACCCTACACACCAGACACCCCCCCTCAGCCATCCTGTCCATCTACCTGCCCAAAACACAGCATTTCCCTGGCTCTGTTTATTCCAAGTCTCCAGTGCCACACTACACGATTTGTCTGCAGTGTGGGAGACAGGGACCCAAACCACAGGAGAACACCCCATGCTGGTGTTGGCATCTCTGCTCTATCCAACTGTGACACAGCCCAGCTGATCTGACCACGGGCTTCTCATCAAGGAAGGACAGACAAGAGCCAAATACAGTCCCAGGAGAAGCCAAACTGCACCAGTTACCCGCTCCAGACATCTAAAAGAGAGCCCAGAGCCAGAGCTCAAGTGCCACCTGAGACCAGAAGCCACCCAGGACTCTTGGCCTGGTAGGAAGTGGCTTGTTCCAAAAGCAGGCTGGCACAACCACGGCTCCCCACGGATGGGGAGATGAAAGCATTACCTTGCCTATCCACGTCCCCAGAAGGCTGACACACACTTTGCCGTTGTCGTACAGGTTGGGATTCAGTCTCCCACTGCACTGGGAGAGGTAGCGGAAGAGAGGCGGGACAGCAGGGTAGATGTTGGGGAGCTGGATATCGAAGAGAAAGAGGCCATCTTCATAGGGCGTGCGCGTGGGCCCTTTGATAAGTGCTGAGAATAGATCCTGTGGAGAAAGGCAATATAAGCCAGGTGCTACAGAATGTCCTCTTACCTTGGCAGGGTTGTATTTACACAGAGAGAGAGGGGATGCAACTGACCCCTGCAAGAGTCACCTTCCCGCTAGAAGCTGAGCTTCTACCATGGCCTGATGGCAGACCAGGCCTTCAGATCTGAATCAGGGCTTCAGAGGACACCCAGCAACCGCCAAGTTGCTCACTGGTTCCATCAGCCCCTCGCTGCCTGCCTGCCTTTCCTGGACAGGCAGCCCAGCGGGCAAAGCACCCGAAATAGGCTTCCTGCAATGAGGAGCTCCCTATTGTTTGTCACCCTGACTTGGGAAATATGAAAGCAGCCAGTTACAGTAATTAACAGCCATATTTCACATGCTGCACACATTCCTGCAGCTCTAATTCAAAGGATTAAGGCTAAGCAGGGAATTCCAAAGAAAGCAATCCGGATGCTGAGCCCAGCACTAACACACAGGTATTTGAGAGCAGACACTTGCCATTCGATCCTCGAAGGTTTTAACCATGATGCCATCAGGCAGGGAGGTGGCCAGGAGAGCCATCTCTTTCCGCACGGTGCTAAAGAACTTCTTTGCTTCTGGGGGCTGGAACTCCATTTTCTTGAAGGCATGGGTATCTGCGGGACAAAGAGGAGAATGGGATTAAAGTCTGTCTTTGGAAACTGCCACAGGTATCCTCATGAAGGCAAATCTATCCATGTGTTAAACCTACCATTTGGAAGAAAAGAATTTACTTGCTTTGGTGCCGAGCCAGGAGCCAGCTCAGACATTATTTGATTCCCCGCCCCGCACTGTACAGCAGCCACAACCTGCATCTCCGGTTCTCATGGTCCCGCACAACATTGTCCCTGTGCCCCACAAGGAGCCCCGTCCCACACCTGGGACAACGATGCATCGCACAAAGCGATGACCATTTCTCTGCAAAACCTAAGCATAGCTCCTCATCTTTATTTATACCCACCTGGACGTTCAGAACAGTTTGGCCACCTTTCCTTCTCAGTCTGGCTTGGCTCGCCGAGCACCTTGGGCTCCACTGTCACCAGTATTTCACACAACCAGATGCTCTTTTTTATTTTTGGCTGATTAACATTGGCATAAGTGAACAAGGACACTCACCCACCAAGGACACCCAGCACAAGAACACCAGCTGTTCCTGCTCTGCTTCTCAACCAATCCATTCCTGCAAAAAAGCCTGAACAAACCCTGCAGCTTTCAAGAAAAGTATTTATCTGTAATGGAAAGCAACTGATCTCCACAGCCCTCCAAAGCTAGTTACCACCATGGACAAAAGGGAAGCCCACTTCTGTAGCTTGGGAAATTACAGTAGTGCCTAGAGACGCCATCTAAAAGCCAGGTTTAGGTCCTAGAACAGATTGTGCTACAGAAGTTGTCTTCATTTCTCCTCCCCAATTAAATGAGCTGTGAAAAGAACTAGGAATAATAGAGGATACACAATCCAAATGGCCTGGAAGCAACGGTTTTGGAGAAAGAAACACTGCAGGACTAGCAGTGAAGGACAGAGTATCCCACACTGGCCTGACCTGACACACTCACCTGGAGCATACTCCAACACAGAGAAGACTTCCCCCTTGGCACTGGTGAAGGTGACTCCAGGCTTGCCTCCACTCTGCTGGCAGAGCACTGGTGTCTCACTGGGCCACTCCGACCTCACTGGTGTCTGTGCCTCTGCTTTTTCTTCTTTCTTCTCTGTCTCCACCATGGCTTCCATCTTTTCCTCCTCTGCAATAGCCACATTATCCAAGGTCTTCTTTAGATTTTCCTGCAGCTTTTTAATATCGTCCAAGAACTTCTTCTCCCGAGTGGGTTTTTCCAGCTCCACAGTTGGGGAGGTAGGAGAGCCAGTCAGCAGCTGCTCCACAGTCATATTTTTCAGGCTTTCCAAGATCTTGATGGCCTCCTTTAGTTCCCGGAAGCTCTTTGGGGCTCCGTCCTTGCCAGCTTTCTCTGCAGCAAGATCTGCAACTGCCATAGCCACAGCTCCCTGGACTTGTTCCTCTACTTTTTTCACCTCCTCTGCTGGCGGCTCCTCAGGCTCTAACTCCTCAATTTTTGGGTGGTCGTCTTCCATGAGGCCATTGTCTGTCTCCCAGCTGTCGCTTTCATCCTCCCACTCAGAGGATGCCCCGCTGGTGCTGCCGTCAACAGAATCGTAGTCTGACTCCTCAATTTCTGATTCAATATTGTATAAGTGCTAAAGGAGAGCAGCGTTACAAGAGACTTAGGCTGAAGCACAGAGTTTTATTAGTTTTTTAAATGCAAGTCAGTTCTCCCCATGAAAAGGGAGCTTCCATCTAGGATTGGTTGGGCTGTTTCAACCTTTACCATCTACACAGGGTGGACTGTGTTTGATCCAAATAATACGCTCAGTGACTGGCACAGATTATGAATCAGCATAGCCCCATCCTCCAGTTTTCAAAGTAGGGCATTGGGGGAAAATTAGGGCAAGTTCTAGGAGGGCTGTAGCCATCCCAGTGGCTGGAATCCAGCCAAGGAGAGCACACAGGCACCGAACAGCTACCTGGACGCCCCAGGGTTTCTGAACGCAGAGCTACTTCAGAAGTATTGGGTATCGTCTGCAGAGTTAGTATTTCTGGTCCTGCTTCTGCACCAGCAACTGCGTTGGCACAGAGCCCTGGTTTGGCTGCCTCCGCACTCCATCCTTCCACAGAGACAATGCTGGAACCAGGAAAACACTCCCATACCAGCTTTCTTCTGCTGTGGTCCACACTACTTGCCATCATAGCTCTCCTACATTGATTTAGCTGTTTTATGTCACTGCTGCCTAAAATTCAGCTGGGACAATGAAGCCTAACCCAAGTTGCTGAATAAGTTCTTATTTAAAACATTCTCTTCCCCTTCCCTACTGGAGGCTGAACCCATTCACACTACATCTAGCCTCACCTCTTATAATTCTGCTTTTGCACATGTTATCTCTCTCATGAGGTCCCACTGCAAAGGCTTATAGATATATTCCAGCTACAGGCTCCAACATAGAAGCAGGGGAGCAAGAACAACTTTATAGGGCTGTGTTAGGAGTTACAAGATGGGGCATTTTATCCACAGGCTTCTGACACTTGAATGACAGCCCAAGAATCCTCTTAATCTTGAAAGATATGACCCCAGAGGCTAAAGCGCATGGACACTCGGTCATCTTGTCAAAGCCTTGAACTGAACCAGCACTGTTTGGCTAGTCCTGTGCCACCCAGAGACAGGCAGCCAGCAGAGGTCAGTTGGATTCAACATAAGTGACTGGAGGCAGGAAAAGCCATCAAAACTCACTGCCCTCCAAGCTAATCCAAATCTGAGTCGGAAAGTTAATTAGCCAGTTATGCCATCTTTATTTTTAGAGCTGAGAAAAAGCACGCAGACAGCTTGTCTCTGGGCACATGGACAGGCATTGATAAATCAGTTTTACCAACTGATAATTCACGCTCCTGACATTTCCCCAACTCCCATAATTACGCAGACGAGCAGAATCGAAGGGACTGGCGTGACACAGCAGGAGCTGCTGCAGAGCCCCAGCACCGCAGTGAGAGAACAGCCCTTTGTGGAGCACACATCAGACCTCCAATTGTGCCTGTGATCCAAGCACATGTGACAACAGGGGGAAGGGAGACAGCAGCCTGCTTTGTAACGCTCTAGTCCACTGTCATAGTGCAGGCATTGACTATTCTACTGTAATTAATGCAGAGCTGCTTGGTTTAAAAAGAAAACTTGATCGAGTGCTTTCTACTTGCAAATGCATCTGTGCAGCAGAGGCACTGGTGTTCTCTGCCACAGTGATGGAGATGGGACCCTACCGAAGCAGGTCTTCTCTTATCTTTAGGCTGTCTGCCTTAATTTGAGGCAACAAGGAGAAGAGACATGGGATGAAAGTATACATGGAGTAGCAAATAAGATTACAAGACAATGCAACAAAAGCCTTAGAACAGTGCAGAGGACAAACCAATGGGGTTAAATGGATTAGTGTAACTGTCTATATTTTTAAGTTCATACTCAACTCCTTTCCCTCCCTGCCCTGGGAAAAGAATTGGGTGTGATCCCTCGGTTAGCTAAGGTCACAACCTGTGGCTCTAGCCCAGCTTCTGGAGGAGCTTCTTCAGCCAAGAAAAACACTACGGTGCCATTTCACAAGCAAGACAGAACAAACAATCTTCTTTCAGCTGTGCCTTAGTTGGGCAACACAGTGAACCTGGGCTCAAGTCAGAACTGATGATCCCCGCGCTCTGCAACCCCCTCTGCAAAGCAGTGAGCGCTGGAGGCCAGGAGCAGGGCCGTGGTCAGAGCTGTGAACATGCAGTGCAGCATGCGAAGGGAGCAACAGTCTGCCCATACTTTCCTATTCTCTATATTCAAGAGCAGTGATGACCAATTAGTTGCCTGGTCTTCCTGACAAAGAAAGGATTTCCTTGTGCTAACAGAATTGGGAAGCCACCCTACCATATGGGAAGGCTGCAATAAATACAGCAAGATTCCCCTACCCAGTGAATCTCTCCGCACCCAGGATTTAAAACCAAAACTGTCACTCAGTTAAGAATTACAGGGATAGCACGAGCTGGAACAGGACCTCACCTGTGGCAGAATGATAGTCTTGGAGTTATCAGCCCACACCACCTCAACTTTACTGCTGACATCCACACGAGCCACCTGTCCGACGGAAGGCTGGGGAAACAAGAGCAGCTTGTCAGTCCCTTTTCTTTCCCAGGCATTTCAGTGCAGAGCCAGGAAGGTTTCGAGAAAGAGACATTCCCCAGGTTGGAGACCCACCTAAAGCAATGCTTGCAGCCTGTTGCAGAAGTGACAGGAGTCCTGGGGTCCCATGCCAAGGGGGAGAAGAATCCTACACAGAGGGTTTCCATAAGAAACCCCACAACACTGCCATGGAGATGGGGGAAATTCCCCCTGGCAAGGAGAGGAGCAGGAGGGCTAGTCTCGCAGCAGACGGTGACTTCTGATCAGGACCAGGGCCACTGCAGGGCTGTGGCCTTTCCAAAGGCAGCACAGCTGGGGCTGTGCCAACAAGGGAACAGGACCTTTCTCTGAATCAGGCTGCCCTCTACTGGGGTGCCAGCCGCCATCCCTGCGCTCCAACACCCAGCATCAGGGGGCTCCCAGCAGCTTCTCCCAGCAGAGAGGGGGGAGGCAAGAACAGACAAGTCACCATTGGCACAGGTGTGCAGAATAAGTAGCATCTTGCACTGGAAGGTTATTTAGGTCAGCTGAGCAAGCTCAGATGTTTCATGCTGCTGAAACTAGAACCACAATAAGAGCCACAACACACCTTTTAACCCTTTTAGGGCAGCAGTCTCAAAAGCTGGAGGTCGAGGTCTTCCCTGCACAGTAAGGAAGCCTGTTTCCTAGCAAAGAGTGCATCCTCTACAACAGAAATTGTTCCTCCTTCCTCCCCAGGAGATCAATCAGCTCAACAAAATTAACATGTACATAATAACTCAGACAAAAACCAGAAGCCCAAGTCTTCTGTTGCCAAGTGAAACTGGTTTCACAACAAATCCACCTTCCCTCTTGACTCAGGAGCCCACAGAATATCCTCATATTAGAAGTTACTCTGAAATCCTAAGCAAGAGTTTTATTAAAAGCCCTCAGGCATATGTTTGATTCTTGTCTCAACTTTGTTCTCGCTCTGCTATGGACTTCATCACCAAGGTCAAAGGGATTCAAGGTTACATCTCCACCAGACTTAGAAATGTGATATCTTACTCAGGACAGCAGGGGACGCTGATACAAAACCAGCAAGCTGGGGTGTTTAGGATACCCGTGTGGGCCTTAGGGCCTCCTATTGACTCTTTCAAGGGTCTCCATTAATACCTGGTGACAATACGGTCACATAACTGTGCCCAGCACCTACCTCATCTTCCTTAGCTGTGGCTCCGTCAGAGTTGCCAATGCGAATCACAATGTCAGTAGTGCGGAAGCGAAAGTCTGGATGATCAGCAATATCATACACACTCACATCCTCCTCCTCCCCGATCAGCTGCATTGGAGACAGAATGTGAACATGTCAGCCCCAGGATGCTGCACTGACCTTCCGAGCACCCCTTCAACACGCAAAAGTACTTTGTGTTATATTTTTTGTCAATTTTCAGTTGCTCCAACAGCCTGCAAGGAGCTGCTAATGTCCCTTCTTGTCACGTCATCCTGTAGCACATCAATCAAGGCACAACAATGAAAGAAAGCAGATATTCTGTGTCATCTGCTCACCCTCACCTTTACTTCAGGTTCCACGTCACTACAATCGTGAGACATGCAAGAACAACATTTTATTCCCTTCTGAAGACCCAGATTTCTCAAAGCAGTGCATTGGGGCGCAAAGGGTTAGAGTTTACTTTTGAAATGTTCTCAGGCAACAGGAAGCATCTGACAAAAAACTTGCCAATTAATGTGAAACATCTTTCCTTTGATTTCTCCTGAAGAGAACCAGAAGCCCACAAATAATAAGAAATGGGTAAAGAGGAGCATGCCCCCAGGCCAGAATGATGTTCTGCTTCTGGATATAAAGGGCCCTGCTCAGCTATGGCAATGTGGTCTCCCATCCTAAGGCAGAAAGCAGTACACCAGATTTGTGTGGATCAAGTCCCCCTCTCATCTCCAACTAGACTGGAGTCTGTGAGGACACTGCAGAGTACAGCGTTCTCACAAGCCCCAAGAAAAAGGTAATAACGTCTGGCAGAGGCAAGAAGGACAACATGCAATAGATTCTCTTTCCATGAACTTGCAAAGACACTGGAAGGAAAAATTCTTATAGTGAACTCAAGAAATCAACTCTCTGTGACACCTTCAGCAAAAATCTTCATCCATACCAGAGCCTGATGTTGACTATGGGATGTAAACCCTCTGCTTGGTCTTTGTTGCCTTGCAGGCATCTACAAATACGAAGCAATATCACCTTGAGCTAAGCCTCCCATGCCCAAAAGCACATTGCTGTTCCCATCCTCAAGGACAAACTCCACTGCAGCGCTGACTCCCAGCTTATCTGTGTTTATGTGTGAAGCTTACGCTGTTTTGCATCTGCATTCTCTGAGCTGGTTCCAACAGGCACTGGCTCCTCCACTTACCTCCACATCATCTCCACTGGATTTCAACTTGAACCACTTCACCACACACGTACGGCCGATATGGTCACCAGACTGCACGACTCCATATAACCCGGGATCCTGGGAACTCTGAGCTTTTGGTCACAACAGTAGGGAAGAAAATAAACAAGTTAAGTGGAGGAGCACAGGCTTCACACAGCAACTGAGGCTGTCAGCTCCCCAAGCCCCCACAGCTGAAACCTTCCATTCGTGAACAGCATGAGAAGAACTAGTTCTTCCTACACAGTCAAAATTCTAACTTTGGTAACAAGGTGCATTTTAATGGGGCAGGGAGTGATGACAAAGTAAGGTTATGTTGCATTGGTCTGGGTGAACACATTCACTTTGGGACCACTTTGGAGCTCCATCACCAAGAGAAAACACACTGTCGCCTTAGTGCTCTGCTCTCCAATTTAGCTCTACACTAAGACTGCCAGAGTTTCTGAACAGGCTTGGCCAAGAGCTCCCTGAGAGCAGCTATGGCTGCCAAGGTCCTCATTTAGACATGCATCACCCAGAACAGCTTTGCTTCTCTGGAAAAATGGACTCGACAAAGGTGGAAGGCAGGCAGGTATACGTGTGTGTAAGCATGCGTTGGGGATCAACAGCATCAAAGCTGGACCACCTCTCCAGGCCTGGGCTGTTACCCAGCACACTGGTAGCCAGACATCTTTCAGATTTATCTGGCTAACAAGGATCCACCTCCTGCATCCTTAGTGGGGGAATGCAAGGAACTGTGGGCATCCCAGACGGCTTGGGCAGTGTGTTTGACAGGCAGAGGAATACAGTTTCCCAGAGACCCCAAACTAGAATGGTAGAGCTCGAGTTGATGGATAAGTTTAGTTTCCACAAACTATGTCTAACTCACAAGACCAATCAGACTATTGTCATCAGAAATGGCCACGCAAAACAGCATCTGTTTTTGCTAAGCTAGCTTTCCCTCTTCCCAACCTGACAATATCTTGTGCTCCCCACTGTTGAAGGTCTATCCCCTGCTAGAAAAGAAGAGGAGCTGAGGGCCACATGGTGTGCCATCAATATTTCATATCCAAAAGCTGTAAGTCTCCTTGAACTTGTACTGTGACCCTCACTAGTGTCACCAACTGGTTTGGTGAAGAAAAGGGATGCAAAAAGATGCCTCTGGATCCCATAAACCTCCAAGAAAAAATGGAGGGTCGTGACAGACAAGCCATATAGAGAAAGCAGCCTGCGGTGAGCTGTTCACTTCTCCCCTCATTCCGCGGGAGCTCAGAGCCATTTGCACTTTCAAGAAGATGGGCCACTTCTACTCTACAGAAATACTGAGAATCCTAGCTTTGCTCCTTGGCATTTATTCCTTCCACATCTTGCCTGTTGTCATAGTTCAACTTTGGTATTTAAATAATGGTTCTCTGCTGACATTCACATCAAATCAGCTGAATTGCTGTCTGTTCCTTGTTAGGGTCTTGTGCCTACCTCTAGTACTACTAAAGGCTACCATGAAAAGGGCTACAACGTACATTAGGAGATCCAGATTGAAGAATACTTTGCAATTAAGAGCATGTTTGTTCCCTGAGGAGAGCATTGTTTTGACACCCAATACCTCTTTTGTCCACCACAAAATCCCCGGGGCAGAACTCATTGTTGTCCAGATGATGGACTGGAATCAGCTCGTTGGAGCGAATGTTTGTCTCCACGGTGCCATCCTGCCACATCACGTCAGCTGAAGTCATCGTGGTCACCACTTCTACAGCAACCCTGGCAACACAGAAAGGCAGTGAGTTACCAGAGGGAATGTGCATGAGCACAAGCAGAACATGATGCTGCTGACATCAGGAATCTAGATGGATCTCGGGAATACAAAGGTACGTATATCAGCAGGCTGGGAACTAACTCAGGAAACCCCCATCTCGTCCTCCCAGTGGAAGCAGCTACGCAGCAGGCTTTGTTTTGACAGGTTCTCAATCACTGCAGATGTTACATTGCTGCAAGCCTATACTGCAGGAGGATTTACCTTCCAGGGACCCGATGCTGAGCTCACTTTTATTCTGAGTAGAGCAAATTAACATCTACCAGCACCCACTTTCCACCCCGACAGATGCAAGACAGGAGCTTCAAATACTTTGAAATTTAAGATCTTCTCCAGTGAAGCACCTTCTAGCCTGGCAGTCTGAGGTGTCTTTGAAGCTAGAGGAGCATGAGACTGGAAAGGAAAGATAAAGCCACATCCATCTCAGCCCTTCCATAAATTTAAAAAAAAAGCAACATATTGAATGTGGGTAAAGCTAAAGCATTTTGTTTAAAAGAGAAAAGTCTCCTTCCCAGCTGTTCAAACACATACATGTGTGTGTCTGCAGCCCAGAAATGAAACCCAAACACGCAACAATAGACCTCATGCTGCTACTCTGCTGTGGAGCTTGACAGAGTTTCTGAAGAGGGAAGTTGCTCGGGGCAGGAGGAACAGAGCTGCAGCCAAGCTGGACGGACTCTTCCAATGAGCCCTCTACCATTTTCATCTCTCCTACAGCACAGAGCAAATTGAATCCCATGCTGATTTTAAATCTCTTTATTTTGCTGCCCAGGCCTTTGAGACGTAACACAAGTGCTGTATTTACGTTGGTTGCAAGTCAAGCCCTAAAGAAGGCACAACAGGCAAATACAACTGTTTTCCCCCAGCCCTCTTTTTATGAACATCAGAGAAATGTTTTCAAGTGGAAATAATACGAAGTTTCTAGTAGAGTCAGCACTCAACAGCAGAAATTATCAGAGAAGGAAGTCTGTAAGGGGTCCAGTGAGGCGGGTGACATGCCAACTGATGGTTCCCTGGGGAAAGTGGGGGCACACAGAGCTGAGGATGGGAGAGCAGAAAGGCAGGCCACCCAAGGAAATGATACTGCCCTGGCTGCAGCGCAGTTTATGCTGCTTCACAAACAAAAATCACAACTTGACATTAATAAAAATCCCTGCGTATCCTTGCTAAGAAGTAACCAGAGGTCTACGTGCTGCCTTGAGAGCTGCAGCAGGTCTCTAAATGATGGCAAAGCCACACGCTGAGTTGGCCCCCTGCAGTCAGAGATGCCCATGAGCTGACACATCAGATCTGGTGACTAACTGCAGCAAGCCCATCCACTTTGCATTTCTCAGCAGCGCTTGGCAGCACACCTACTGATGGTCTCACCAGCTTCATCTGAATATTCAAACAGCAAAGACCGCTCAGAGTGAGCTGTGACCAGCTGCCACACATGCCCTTCAAACCATCAGCTGGGTTTTCACATTCAGTGCTGAAAAAGCCTCTATTTCTTATTAGCTGTAACATGGTCATCTCTGTAAAGTGTCCCAACATCTGACACTGCATTTCCTTGTACGGAGCTGCCCAGATGCAGCATAGGAATCTCCTGGTGTGGTCACAGGGATTTCTTCCCATTGCCTGTATGGTGGAGAAAGCTACCAGGTTTACTAGCTAAGCTCTCCTGAAATAAACCTATAGGAAAGTAGAGGCACTCAGCAAGGGCATGATGAGAAGTGAAAAGTGAAGCAAGAATCAGTTCCCAGGAACTCTATCACACACTCCCATTTTTTCTTTCACTCGAATACTGCTCTGCTGAGGTTTGTGACCTTCAAATCCAGTTTCCACAAAACCCACAAGGTCTAAAGGAACAGCTCTCCTTGCACACAGGCAAAGCTAAAATACGTAAAATGCGAGTGAAGTTCATGACATTCTCAAACTACTTGACCCCTTGAATCCTTTTGTCACTTTCCTGTGAGGATTCTCACACAGTATCTTGTACTAGCTCATTTCTGATGCAGGATCTGTATACAACTAAGTAGCCCAGGGAAGCCAGCAAGACAGTCTGGCCAGTTGTCAGATGTGTTTACATCCCTTGAAAACAGTTTAAACATTCTCAAGTTAGGTAAAAGCTGCTGAGATACCGTTTTATCTAGAAATGGGGAGATACATGCAATGCCCCCTCCCCCAAGCTACTGAAATTCCTCCATGGCTCTCAAGGAGTGCACTTTATTCATTAAAGAAAAAAAACCAAAACAATAAAAAAGTATACTGCTGGCAAAAGTTGCAGATCTCTCTCCAGAGCAGGGTAAGGATGACAGATCACCACAGCGGTGACCCCCTGCCAGTCCAGACCTCCGTGCTGATCTGGAGACAGCTCTCTGAGGATGAGCTGCCCATTCCTGCTACCGTGGTCTGCCCTCAGCCTCTCTGCAGAAGCTGCCAATGAGGTAACCAATTAGTGTCATGTTTAAGCTCTACGGTCTTTATTCACCTGTCTCTTTCTCTGCGTACAGAGTCTAGCACAGCACAGATATTCTGCCGATGCCCTGAGGCATAGCTGAAATAGAATAGCATCAGTGTCATGTCACGGGGCCCCAGCTTCATCAGAAGCTGGGCTGAGACCAAGCTGATTTCACACAGGCCACTGCACAGTCATCACGAGATAATTGCTGTTGGTTACTACCAAGTGGTGTCCTAGCATGAGGCACACCGTCACCCTCTACCCAAGCTGAGGAGTTGGTTTTACATCTGAGAACTTTGATATGGGAGACTCGGGCAAGTATACCTGGGTTTGGAAATCCAACTCACCTGTCTCCTGGCTTAAACTCTCGTGAAATCTTGGTCTTCTTTTTCTTGTGCTTCCGCTTCAAATTTTTGATGGAAAGAGGGATGCTTTTCTTGCGGCCAGCGCCACTGCCACTCTGGGACGAGGCAGTGGAGCTAGCAGAAGAGGTGACAGAACTAGTGTCATCAGTGTCATCAGCTGCCTCATCGTCAGCATCTTGCTCCATGGACTGAAGCCGGTAGTCGGACGACCCTTCGTCTTTCAGCAGAAAGGGAGGCTGCTGCTGTCGCGCTGCTGCTCCCCCTTTCTCCTTCCCTGTTTCTTCAGGTTGCTCCTCCTTTCTCTCCCCAGGACTCAGTGCACTGTTGGAAGAGTCATCCAGCTCACACTTTGATCCAGGCTTAAGCTCTTCTGATTTTTGGTCAGCAGCTGCAGCCGACTCTTTATCAGGGGCTTCACTGGTACCCTGAGACTCCGGGGAGCATGACATGATCTTCACTATCTGCTTCTTCAGCAGCCGCCTCACCTAGAGAAAGGAAACCTGGGTCAGACAATACTCCTGTACACTCAGCAAGCTGCCAGCCAAGCTGGGGAATGGTTAGTTAGCTTTGTACACAGGGGAAAACAGCACCCCATGGGCCTCTGCACATTTCACCTGCTCCAGAGTATTCTGCAAACCAGCATCTCACCACTGCTCTACTCACGAGCAGCACTGGACTAATCCAAGGGAAGTGAGCTTTGCTCCTTAAGGCTACTTTAAGAATGTTCTGAACTTTTTGTTATGGAAGGTCACAAGAGGCTGCAGAAGTTAATCTATATAACAGAGCTATGCAGGGAGGTCACCATCCCCACTGATGATATCCTGTTATTCTAGGAAAACGGCTGCTGTACAGCCAGCATGCAGAAACCATAGCATGACTCATTTGGCCTAGGAAGCAGAGACTTCTTTCTTGTCTCACTGTGGCAAGGAGTTCTGAACTGAACAGTTCGGCTCCATGAGAAACTTGAAGTTACAGTGATGAAAACAATGTGTGTCTAACAGCCCTGGCCGTCAGAGCACACCAGCTCTGATACAGTTTGACCCCCTGCAAGGTGACACCTTTATGTTCAAGGTCCTGTTCACGTTCTCTCATGGCATTAGCTGCACGCTTCACTCAGTGCAGTCAGACTGCTGTACAAGGTTACTTCGCTGCTGGCAACATCAAGCCATTACTCTTTACAACGATCACTTCAGGAGTCACATTTCAGACCACGTGACTACCAAGAAGATTTCTGCCTTAAAAGCCACAGCGATCAGATATGCTTAAAGCCAGTGCCTCCCTCAACTCACCTTTTTGGCAACTGATCCTTCACCCAGGACACAGTTCCTCTCTGGGCATTCACAGGTGATTTTTGCAGGTTCCACTTTGTCCGGGAACACATAGAGGCACCTTTCCCCGAGCTGCCTTTGGGCATGGTCAAAGCACCCCAGACGCTTTACCCTGGTAGAACAGCAGGACAGCCATGAGCAAAGTGCAAATGCAGTAACAGAACCTAGCAGTGACCAGGGCCTTCATAAGGCTGGCACGACCTCATGCCAATGGCACTTCTTCTGGGGTGGCAGAAGCAGACACCACACCAAATCTTTTCCAGCCACACAATTCTAAAGCGGGAAATCTCACCAGGGACCGGGTGGGGATACAAAGGGTTTGGGTGGGACATCAGTCACTCCCTCTGCCTCTAGCTCCCTCTCTCAGAGACAGCTGCCAGGAGACATTTGAAGTTGGCATTTTTTAAATTGGTTTTTTTTGCTGTCATCCGAGAGCTGCTCTCCTCCAGCTAAAGAACTCCAGGCAGGAACCAGACTGCATTGTGCTATTATTACTCATCTGACTTTTCTTTCAGTTTGGTCCAGCCCATTTTTGCAACTGCAGCCGGCAGAGGGCACCAGATGCTCCCTCAGCACCAGTCTGGGTCCAGAGCAGGACAACTTCGCTGCCTACTGCACACACACAGTTAAGAGATGCAGGCTGCTCCAGACACGAGGGGAAGGACAAGGGAAGTGAGCTGCTGCCAGACACCGCTTTCCTCTATGCACTTGTCAGCTGGAGAGTACTTGGAGAGGACTGGTGGAATGCTAGCTCCTGTATTGGCAACTCAAGCATCTGCTAAACTAATTTGGAATACACTGGCATGCAAGGCGAAAAGCCCACTGGAAACAGCAGCATTGTGTCTGCTCGGTTGGTAGGCATGCCGCCCATAGTCTGTGCAGGGTGCTGGGAGTGAAAAGGGGTTTGCAACTGATCTCACCTGGACAGTTTCTCCTGGCTGATTACCGAGGGAGGAGGGCTCACACTGTCAGTACCTCCAGGACAGAAGCTTTTAGTGATCCAAGTAACCTTTAGTTCTACCACCTGTACCTACAATGTAAAGAGAGAAGGCAATTTAATTTTTCAGAGGCTTTCCTAGACCAGTGTCTAGGATCAGAACATTTACACACAGGAAAGCAGCAAACCTGCTTTTATCATTTAAGATGGCCAAATGCAGTTTCACCGCATCCAGGACCACTACAGTGCTCCCATAGCACAGCTCTTGGCAACACTGAGAGCTTCTATACTTTTTAACTTCAAGAAAGATGACATCTGGGCTTGGGAAGGAAGCTCTAGGATGTACAAACCAGAGGTCCAATGTCACAAAGAGACATGCTAATGGACTTGGAGCTGCTCCCTCTTTCACCAAAGAGTCAGCACCTTTTCTCCCTTTTTGGATAGCATGCAACATTAAGTTTCAACAGAAGAGGTGCTTCTACTACCCTAACGATCAGCAGTGCAGGGCTCCAAGTGTATTGGCACACCATCACCTTACAGTGTGCCGGCAGGGACCCTGGGAAGAAAAGCCAAACCATGCTCAAAAGTCCTGTCAGTCCACAATGAGAACTTTGTCACTTCAGAACACCACAGCCACTGTGCATTTGCTCTTGGAAGGTTACCATGGCAAGCTGACTCTGCTCCAAAACGCCAGCCAGGGACCGCTCTGTACAAAACGTGGCCGTGTGTCAGCTTGTCAGTCCTTACCTCTTCCACCACCACTCTGAACTTGCTCTTTGTGCTTAGAACAGGCTTCACACCCGAGAGCCACTGCACACTGGAGAAGACTTTAGAAGGCCCGATGAGGACTTGCCCAGGATAAAAGCCATATGAATCATCAAAGAAGAGGCCCTGTGGGGGAAAGGAAGGAGAAAAAGACAGCATAAAGGATTCTTGCTCTTAAGATTTAAGATTCCAGCATTTCTCTTCTCTCATTCATGATCAGTACGATTAACCATACAGGAAAAGTCCACAAGTCGCCCATCTCAAAGCTCATTCCTCTCCTGAAGAGAGCCCAGCAGTTCCTATAGCAACCTACTGCACACATGTATGGGAACTATGACTTAGTGGGAGTGAAGCAAAGGTACCTGGAGGAAACAAAAAATGTGGATTTCCACACAAGTGTTCTCAGTAATAAGGTAGCCAAGGTGGGCTGAGTCCAGGGAAGGACACCCAGCTCTTTTCCATGCTCTAATTCAAGCACCTACAGCTTTCAGAGCCAGAGGATTCCTACCTTTGCTCCTCTGCTTGCCCCATTAAGCTTCTAAGTATCATTCCTGTCTTAGGTGGATTAGTTAATATGACAGTTCTTTGAAAACAAAAGAGGACAGTAAACACAACAATTGCTGCCCTAGAGCTCTTTCACACTGATATTTAGAGTGACTTGATGAGCTGAAGATTCAAAACATGGGGGCGGACAGAGCAGTTTAGGGTAGATAAAATACTGAGCACAAAACTGTATCAAGTCTTGTAATTTGTAAGAGCAGTGCAACGAGATCTAAGTCAGGTAAGTATCTAACACAGCAATTCTGAGTACGGGATCAAGAGTAACACTGGAGACAACTCATGTTTCAAACCAAACCACCAAGTCCCCAGAGGACTACATACACTTTAAAGGTAGCCTGACTCAAAACAAGGTATCTCGGAACAGGGCACCCAGAAGCTGGATTCTACTACGGCATCCATTTAGCAAGCAGAAAACACATTGCACAACCAAAGGCAGAGACTAAGACACCAGAGAACAAGAAAACCACAGCAGCACATCCTATTAAACTGATATTCCATTTACTCTTCAAGAAATAGGCAGCAAATTTTAACAGAAGTGCAGTTTTAGATCAAACGGACCTTTGCTTTGAAGGCTGGGAAGGATAAGAGCTGACTGCATTGCTAGTTCCTAAGAATTGCATGCCATTCTCAATCAACTCCCAATACCGCTGGAGTAACAAGCAAGCTGTCCTCTGCCTTTGAAGGTGAGAAGTTAGATCCCATCACACAGGGAACTATGTTTTACCCAAAAGCTAGAAAAACCTTCCCCACCACATGATTTGGAAAATGCCAGTATTGTGGCAGGTCTCCATTCAGAGAATGCGATGGATTACAACTGCAAGAGAAACAGTATTTTACATTGTCTGGAAATGTGCTTGTAGCAGAACACCTTTTAAACAACATGCCCTTTTCCAGAAGGGGAACAATTTTGAAAGCACTAGATGGAATAAGAGCCTTTTCAAGCATGTACAGATATAACGAGCAGAGAGTGAACTTGACATCAGCCATCTGACTGCATGTTATGCAAGTTGTTCGCAAAGAAAGCAGCTAGATATACTAATTGTAATACCTCCTCAAAACCTGCTCATTACTAACATCACCTTTAAGCTATATCCTGTTACACTTACTTCAAGTGAAGATCTAGTGAAGTGTTTTTCAGCTGTGATGCATCATTTAATTTTTAGCATTAATAAGTGCCTATGGTTTTGCCTTCCCCCTCCCTCCTGCCAAAAAAGCTTACAACGTGAAGTTGATCAAAAAGACTCTCAGGAGAACCAGAAGCTCACCGAGTCACTGACGTGAGGACAAACGTCATACAGCTTGGCTCCATCTTCTGTGCTCATAGAACACCTGGAAAACAGACAAGAGACATGGTCACATTTCCAGAGCCATCCGTCTCAAAAGCAAACAGCACCAAACTACTGCCACTGCCTGAGCGGGTCTGTCCCCACGCCCAGCAGTAGCTCACTGAGCTTTTACAGTCCACAGCAAAACTGGTTATAGACAAGCTATAAAAGTGCTGCCTGGTATTTAAAGGCTCCCTTCAGCAGGTAAAAAAGAAACAATTAAGTAATCTGCAGGGTGCTGGACAAGATTTGTCTGCTGCAAAGTCCCATTTGTTATTCACACCAACACTGGAACCCAATGGCAATTTGGGTATACTGGCTTCAGTAAGAGCTTCATTTCCAGAGCGCGTTCTCGTGGGATTTCAAATGATTCATTAGGAAGAGATTTTGAAAACAGTTACCTCATTTTACATAGCTATGCACGAGCTGGTAACAGAACCAAGGAAGGTTTTGAATTACACCAGTAACTGCAGGCGATAGAGAAGTGTAGCTATTTTTTGCTCCGAGTTTTAACATATGCGCAAGAGCCTTCCAGCCTGGGTTAACCGAAAGCTAAAACAACTGAAGTCTCAGGCGCATCCACCAATTATCTGTTCTCATGTTATTCGCTTCTCTTAGACTCAGAGCTGGCTGCAGGGCTGTGGGTTTGTTTTATTTTTTTAAACATTGGTGTCAACACTCAATTTACAAGACAGATGGGTTATTCCCCAGCTGCCAGGCCCATAAGCCTCTTGGCCCTTCACTGGTTCCTTCCTTCCCGTGCATCAATAATAAGAGTTTGTTGGACAAGCCAGGCCTCAGTAACAGAGTGAACACTGTGAATTCAGAGGGGTTTCGTTCACAAGTAACTGTCCGACGTGCGCAAGGAACAGAATTCAGATCCTTCTGCTGGGTTTGCAGAACTACAAAATAAGTTAATCAGATATTTCTTTCAATATCTCTGGTTAAATCTCTCCAGAGATATGACTTTGGATTATGTCTTCCTTGAAAAAACAGGTTCCTAATATAGTTGTAAATAACAGTGAAAAAGCAAAGCTGTTCAATTTTGGGCTGCTTTTTTGTCTTTGATAAAAAACCATTAGCCTGCAGGTTTCTTCACTTTCACAGTGGTTTTTTTTTNACCCTCATTCCCTGCATCTCAGTGAAGTTATACTCTCCTACTGAGAAAAGGTCTGGAATATGCGATTCATCTTTAATAGCCATTTTTCCAGGGGAGCTGTGCAGTTTAAAGCCCAGTGTGCTTCAGTTCTGGTGCACTGATCTGCTGAGATTGAAAAAAAACTGTCACCTTTCAGACAACAGCTTTTCCAGAGGGTGACCAATGAATCTCAATGTTTTCAGAGAAAGATGTATTCTTACTCTACATATAAAGCAGATAAACTTAGTGCAAATGAGAAGCCCAGCCTGTTCCTAGTTCTCTTAAAACAGATCAGGATCATGAAACCCAAGAGGAACAGTCCTCAACAGAAAGTACCTGGCTCCATTGGAGAGCTTGAGGATGACCTGATTCTTCAGATCATAGACCTTGCCCAGCCAGCAGTCATAGGCTATGTAGTCACCATACATGAAAGGCTATGAAGAAAACGGGAAACAAAACCATATAAATATTAACCCTTGTACTCTGAGACAAAGAGGTTCTCACACAATGCAGACTAGATAGCAATCCCAAAGGGATTTAGGACAGCAACAGCAGAAATTGCTGTAAACAGGAATTAAGACACATTGAAGAGTTTGCTTGACAGTCAGCACATTGCCTGGATTCTCCAGTTAAACAGCTCAGGTTTTCTCTGGGGTGGTTTTCCTTGGATCTTAAAACTTAATTTAAGTGTCCTGTTCTGTTCAAGGGGTGCTCTGCAAAGTAGCAGCATACTCACACTTGCATTCAGTTAATATTAACAATTAATTATTATCACTGAGACTAATTTTCCACCACAGAGAAGCTTGTATCCCACCACCTTTCCACAGGCCATTTCTTGAGAAAGCTTGTGACACTCTTGGCTCTTGACTCTGAAATAATCTTTTTCTCAGAGAAAAAAGAATGATGAAATCCTATCCTACCCAGTCTCTGGAAATCACCCACCCACTCAAGAGGGAGAACCAGGTACGCTTCAGACTGTTCCAGCTCAACAGAAAGATGCTCAGCTCAACTCATTTTAATAGTCTGTTTAAGCAGCACCGATATTGCAGCTCTAAAGCTCTGTGCCACAGGGCTGTCCCAATCAGGTTGTCACACCAGCCCATCTCAATGCAGAAATTCTCACACAATTTCATGTCAACCTAGCCCCTCCAAGTCAATTTGGTCTCTGCAATGTGATCAGAAACACAGAACAGATGGGGAGATGAGGCGATACTGCATCATCTCGTTCCAGGGAGGATGCTTGCAGTAAGTTTAAAATAAACCGCAGATGCATCTTGTACAACGTGGATGCCTCCCTTGCATGTGTTACTTGAAACACAGCAGCATCCCCTCAAACCACCGAGCCCTGGCTCCCATGTGTATTTTGGCTGTGTTCTTACCCAGATATGTTGCAGGTCTTTGCTGTTGACAGGGTAGAGGATGCAGTTAGTTCCTACCAGCTTCACAGCACACTCTATGTTGACATCAATTACAGTTCCACACTGGCTGTCCTGAAAATGCAAAAGAGGAAAAAGGGTTTATCACCTGGGGAAGGCCCTACATACACACACACACACGTGCTCTCCATACAGATCAGAAGTGCAGAGATAAGTAAGCTTTCAGGACTAAACCCCCTCTTACCTTCCAGGTCCTCGTTCTGAAGGGGCATTTCGCATGACCCTAAGACAACTCAGAAGGCGAGATCACTATTAGAGACCTGCAGTCTTTTCTTCCCAGTTAAAATCTGAAATGGCTGCTAAAGCAGCAGCCCAGAGACTCCTGCATCTGGTCAGATAAGACCACACTACATCAGGTGATTAGTATTTACTTGCTTTAAAATCTGGGTGGCTCCTTGGTCTATTCAACTGAGCAGATCTCTGCAACTCCACAGGACCATCCTGCAGGTACTGCCCTGAGTCAAAGAGGGGTAGATCATCAACCCCAGAACAAAAGAAAAATGCTTTAAAGCTATCTGTGACTTCTCATGTAAAGCTTAATTTTGCAGGACATTATAAATGTTCTTCATTTGCTGCCATACTAAAAAAAAAAAATCTGGCACCTTTAGTCAGGTTTCAAGCCAGATAATTTGCAGTTGGTCCAATTACAAGATGGTTATCATTACCTCCCTCACTTTTTAAGCAAAGTTTTATTCTTTTTTGTCCCCAAGAAAGTAATGCATGCTGTCAAGAGCCTTCTGGGGATAGTTTGGCAGGGAACACACAATATGCACGTTGCTCACACATATGGTAGAGGCCTGCAAGGAAGGGCTGCTAACCCAAACACTGTCAAACATGGCAGCTGCCCTGGCCTCCTGACAGCTGGGACAATCGATGCTCTTATTTATTAAAGACCACAAGTCCATTACAAAAGTTGATTGAGGGACAGCACGACAAATGCCCTAGTATCAGCAACTTCTGAAGCTGTCCATATCTCAAACATCAAGGTCTCTGCTCCAACAGGACTTGAGCATAACACTCGAAGGGTATATACCCTGTGAGAAGTGGATTTGTTTGCTCAGTCCACTTATAAACATGCTGTTCTTTTGACCACATTAAATATTTATTCAAGGCTTTCACTCAGAGCCCTGGGCAGGGAGTTCAGGAGTTCACTGGTGCTCAACTCATCCAGTCTCATCTTGAGGACTGGTAGCAGAGCAGAGACACCCCACAGACACCCGCAGTCCAGGATAATTCCTGGACAGACTGCTCAGGCCGTTTGGCAGAGCTTGCCTTCCACCTGTCTCCTGCAAGTCGTCTTCCTCACATCACACAAACCCTGTGGCTCCTCAGCCCCCAAGGAGGTGGCGATGAGGAGAGTGGGTCCTGCCACTCCAGCACAGCCAGGAGGACCAGGAGAGCCAGGCTGGCAGAGCCCAAGGCAGTAGGGGCTCATTCCCTCCAGCTGCTCCACATCACTCCCATTTCTAAAAAGGCTGGGAAGCAAAAGGAGCCTTTCCCAGCTACAGCTCCATCACAACAGACAACAGCTAAGCCCAACGTAGCTCACAGCCTGCACGGGCTGCCAAGAAAGAGCCCAGCAGAGCTGTACTCACCTGAAAAGGGTTTGCCAGAACTATGCCAGATCACCAGATTCACAACAGCTGCTGCCAGCACAATTCGAGCTGTCAGATGAGCAAGGCTTGCTCAGAAGTGGCACCTGCTCAACAAACCCACCACTTCTGCAGGCTACAGCACAGCCACCTACCAGATTAATCGAAATTAAGTATGCCCAGGCCATCCTCTGCCCATGCTTTGCAGTTCAGGCCCTGTGTTTTAGACTGCTTAGCAGACAGAACCAAAAAAAAACCCTCAAGAAACAAACTCCTTGCCCTACACTGAGCATTTCAGAATTAATTGTTCCTTTATCAATAACCAACATGACAGCAGCTCTGAGACATGATACAATCCAACACCTGCGGTTTCTGTGGATCATCTTGTCTCTGGGCCTAAATCCCCTCTTTTATTGATGGTGAAAGAATAACAAGTAATAAACCCAGGACCGCGGCAACTGACATAACACCAACACCCTCTGCCCATTCTCCAAGTGACAGTTTCCCCATGGAGAAGATGCCTTCACCACCCCACAAGCCTGTCTCCCATCCAGCACAGTTGGGTGCCATGGGCAAGAGCACCAGGTTTGCTTCTCCTTCCAACTGCAGAATGCGTGAGTGAGCACAGAGTGCTATCTATATTTAAGAAAGCAGAGATGAATGTTGTGAGCAGCCCCAGAAGCTACAGGGCTGTTGAGTCACAGCTCTCCTCCCTCACCTGCCACAGAACCTTTGTTTATTATGAGTTTATTTATCTCACTGTCACACGAAACATTAGCTGGCAACAGGGGAGGCAGATGTGCAGGCTGAGGGGTTCTGCTGAATGACTCCATGGGATTTGCTCAGTAACGCAGTCCTGGAGCAAGAAGCCGCCAACTTGCCTCTTTGTCTTCCAGGGCAGGTCGACAGCCGGAGCACAGCTCCACACCAGCCTGCTCAAATCCAACCGTCCCGGCCTGTTCATTAGATGCCCCCATTAAAGGAGGGGCCAAATGAAATGAGCTGACATTTCACAGTTCTGTTACAAAAATCAATTTCCATCAACCACAACAACAGAACTGGAAATGGGAGGTGACTGATCTTCATTACAAGAGTTACTGGGTTCAAGCCCCACTCACACCAGAAGTCCCTAGACTTTCTTCCTGCTGCTTCTGGCACCCTGGCAGCATGTGCCACACTGGAGATATAGAATATTTAAGCAGCGAATGGATGGAGAAGTGACTCTTTTCCTTCCCCAGAGACAAGGCTTTAAGGCAGACCAGCAGACTCCCACCTGAGGGAATGGCAGCTCAGCCAGCTTCGGCTTCACTTCTGTATCTTCTACCTCCCATCCCTCTACTCTTTCCCTCAATGCCCTCTTTTCTAATAAGGGGGTCTTTACACCACCCCCCTCTTACTCCTTCATTTAAAAGGGACAACATAGCCCAGCACCCTTTGAAGCAACAAAATCCAGGTGCCTGAGATTACAGACCTACTTCTAATCTTTCCCCCAAATGAGCATATCACCTGGGAAAATGAACTCTGCCACTCTCACCACTTCTCATCCAGCTGGAATAGACTTACAGGCCCAACTGCATTCAGACAAAGTGATCTCATTTTATGCATTACCCCCTGAAGCAGTCTTTCCCCACACTCAGTGCTTGATGAGAAGCACATGAATTTGAGTCAGCTCTCTTCTCTTGAGGAACAGAGGATTTCGAGTCCTTCCGCTCAAGGTTAAAAGCGAGCCCTCAGAGAGCGTGGTGAATACAGAATAAGTTCCACATTGTGCATTTGCCAGGCCAACTGGTGCAGGGCAACCATCCCACATCCTGAATTTGGCAGGCTGACACTTGCAGATTTTCTATTTTAAATGCTCTTGCAATTTTTGGAATATATCTGATTAGCAAGTGAAGGTGTTCTTTGGGATAGAAGGGGTTTATTCTTTCATTTACCACTGACATTCAAAACATACTTGAGGGTAAGGTCAAGCATAAGTCATCTTCGGAATTGCCATGCTTTTGAATAGAGAGAAGAAATTGAGTTATACCCTCACCAAAAAATCAATTCAAAAAAAGAAGTTACCAGCCATTAGTACAAATGGTCAAGCAAAAGCCAGTGTTTAAACACGCAAACAGACAATAAACGAGCAAGCAAACCAACTGCTGGGCAATATATCTACTGATACACATGCAGCAAGCCAGAGAAGCCAATTTCTGCTCAGATGAGTATGGAAATTGCAAACAAAAGCAGCACATCCATGTTTGCCAAGAGGAGAATAACTTGCTGTCCTGAAAACTTAAAATGACTTTAAGAAGCACTGGAGAACAAACAGTTGAGAGGTAGGACTCAAAGCATCCCTCTGAACAAGAAGGGTACACCACAGAGTCCAGCTGTGCCAGGTACAATGGCGCGAACAGCTGATAATTCAATTTGCTAGCTGTTCTTTGTTTTGGATTGACAGACTTTTGTAAAACTGCAGTTTTAGTAAGATATGTTGACTCCAGATTTCCATTTCAAACAAGTATATTTCTTAAGAAAATATTTTGTTTCAGCATTTTTCAAATTACCCTTCAAGTTTTTCCTCCCTTTTTTCCTCTTTGGAACATTCTGTGAAAACGGGGTGGGTTTACTTTGCCTTTTTTTTTTCCCCAATTGAAAAAAAAGCTCTATTTAAAAAAAAAAACAACAAAACCGAAACAGCAAGGTCAGAGATGAGGCCTCCCCATCCCTGCACCAGGCTGCACACCATGTGGTGCAACTGCAGCAGTTAGTGGCCAGCTGCCAGCTTCACCACAACCTTGGTAGCCACATTGCTGGAAGCAAGTCAAGAGAAGACACAGGCATGCACATGGCAGGCCATATGGCTCGGGGTTATAGGTGAGGTGTAAGCTACAGCAAGAAATTGCCAGCCTAGCTAAGCTCCTGAAGAGATCACATCTCATCCGATCATTGATACTGAATAACATTCCCAGTATTTCCTACAAAAAAAACCCCAAATCCACACATCTCTGATAAGCAACAAATGCCGTACAACTAGAATAGAATGATGAGGACTTAAAATAGCATCTGGGAAGAGTAAAGGTAATGATTATTGGCTGCTGATTAAAAACCAGCTTGCTTTCTGCCGACCTAGCTGTGTTGGATGCTTCAGGAGTGCTAGAATTTGCTGTATTTCTGTGAGAAATTGGATAAGATGGGTCTCACTGCAGATTGAGAGGTCTCCCTGAAAATACTTCCTCCAAATTCTCTACCACAGCACACCAAAAGGCACACAGCAGCAGCGTGATCTGTTTCCACTCCAGCCTCCCTGTTAGGTTCAGGTCCACACTCCCCACATCTCAGAATGGATTGATTTAAAACTTAAAGGATGGCAGGACAGACAAGAGGCTTGTCTCACTACCTGACATTATCAGGTTTGCTTGCTCAGGAGACCTTTGCAGATATGCAACAGTGGAGAGGCAGCCTTATCAGCATTTCATTTTCAAAGGATGCAGCGAGGTCTATCAAACACACTAAAAATAGAACATGCTCAAAGCATTACCGTTCAGTTCCATTCAGGCAATTTGGCAGGTCTTATAAATCCATGCAGCAGTATCACAATCAAAAAAGGACAAAGAAAAAAGCACTTACGCTGGAGCTCATATGTCTGACCACATCTCGAGGGACCACAGAACGATCTTCAAGCTTCAGCTAAGGGGGGAGAGAGAGAGAGAGAGACACTGAATTTAGTGACCCCAGATGATACTTAGCCAGAAGTAACATGACAAATACAAACGCACAGTATCCCAATCCTCCAGACTGAGACAGTTTTCAGCAGAGCATGCTGAGGCACTTCCATACACGGAGTTAACCCCCTTGTCATGTTCACAAAATCCAGTTGACGGATCTGAAATGGAGCAGCCAGCCAATCCGTCTACGACAGACACATGAAAAAAAGGGTGCAGACATTCTGACTCGTTCATCACTTCAAGTCTCCCTCTCCTCTTCCTCTGCCTGCATCACGCATCATCTCCTCCCCACAGCCCGCCTATGTACCAGAGAAGACAGAAGGCACAGGAAGAAGCACAGTTCCGTGTCTCATCCTGCATGCCTGTCACTCAAGATACGCCCAAATATCTGTGGAAATCCTGGTTGGCCTGGACCGTTTTAAGCAAGGTACTGTACACTGTGAAGTCTTAGCTGGCAGGGGAATTGGTATTAAATTCACTGCAGCAAGCACCTGCCTTGGAAAAAAAGGAATAGAAATGGCTGTCACTCCACTTATTAGCCCCCAGGTCCATGCAGGCAACACAAAACATCGTTAAGAGCATGGATAAAGTCGAAGCACTGCTCATACTCCAGCTCCTGCTAAAGCACTTACTGGCAAAGAGCTAGGGCTGGCAACAAAACATGCGGCTGGACCATCATTACATATTCTACATTAGTTCACGCAGAGTTGTGGGGCACCAGGAGTCATTAGTAGTAAGGGGAGGTATCACTTGACGAATCTCCAGTAATTACTGGTCAGTTAACCAAGTCATGTCCTTCATCACGCTGTTGCAGTGATCTCAAGACTACTTGCAGGCTATTTCATTTAGTGTTATCAACAAGCTTAAAACTACAAAGTGCAATTGAGACGCTACAGGAGGGCTGATGTCCTAAGCACACTAACAGGGAGGCCACAAGACTGAACTCTAATTTCAGGCTTGCTCAGCCTCACAGGAACTCAGTTCAGGTTCCCTTCTGCTGAACAGGGAGAAGCCTCATATGCATTTCAGTGGTCGAGAATATATTTGCATTGGCACATCATTCTGAGCCCTGCAAATACACTAATGACACATGTGAACGCAGTAGCAGGGACAGAGCTTTTTTCACATCTCGCTTTCAGAATCCATGACTCCAACAATGCTGCCTTCGGTGCTTTTCCTTGTTGATCCCCAGCCCAAAAACCCACCGCACTTTGTCAGCATTTCATCCTAATCCATACCCTGGCTTACAGCCTGCTTTACTAAATTAGACATAAATCTATAGTCCAAGGACAGGATCCGGAATCAAACCAAAGTACCTGAGTATTTATTGCCTTCTTGATGGTGTGTTTCAGTAAGGGAGGAAGAGCACCAGCCAGCTAGGCTTTTAGACCCAACTTCTGGAGTCAGAACTCCACCGGAATGGGAAACCTGAAGCCTCCCACAGCCCATTTCCAGATTGTGGAAGTGTTTTCATTGCCTCCCACATCCCACCAGGGTATATACATAGACATCAATTTTTATACAGCTTTCTAAAATTATTTGTTAAAATAAGTACTGTATAGATAGCCTCTTAACATCCAGAACCAGGCAGCAACAGTCACAGTCCAGTAAGTACTCACACGCGAGCAGTGGTTTGGGTATTTTAACTGGAGTTCTCTTGCTGCAGAGCTCCAAATATACAACGATACTTTCATTTCAACATGCATTAGGGCAATTTATTCTCTGACACATGGTGCTTAAATGGATGCATTATGTTTCAACATATCATTGAGCCATACCTCTCTGGTCTGTATTAACCAGTATCTGAAGAACTCAGACTTACAAGATGATCCAATGCTACCTGGCAGCAGCAATATTTGTGTTAGCCAACTCTGGCAAATCATAAAAAGTTGTAAATGAGCAGCTTTCCCATTTTGTGATCCTTCCTGAAGGATATAATCACACAAATTCTTCCCAAAGCAAGGCGTAAAACTTTCTCCACAGGGGGACTACATTTAACCTATTATGACATCTCTTGATTTTTAAAGGCAGCCCAACTATTTTCAGCTTCGTGTGCCAGACCCACCTGCCTCAGTTGCTAGGATAAGCAAGCTAAGTAGTAGGCAGAATGCCAGCATCAACAATAAATACGTAGCAGGTCTGTCATCACACAAAAGACTGTCAAAACCCAGAAGAAACCCGACCAGAGGAAGCCAGAATGGCTGTCGATGAACACATGACAGCTCATTCCTCCAACGTGATCGTCAGCTGAAGGCCAACCCCCTCACTCAGCAGCGAGGGAACTCAATACCAGAGAAGCACTTTTAAAATAGGTACTTACGGCTCTATCACTGTATTTAACTCTATGAAAGTCAGTATTAACATGACTAGTTTTACATTCCAGTAATGCACCTTCATAATAGCCCCAAGAATGAGAAATATCAGTTTCCCGGAGATGCTCTCAGCCAGTCCTGCACTCCTGTATGCCAAGCTGGGCTCAACGCCCTCCAAACACCTCAAATGCAAGGTGTGTTCTGAGTTGCCTTTTTAAAAAATAAATTCACATTTATGCATATTAAGTGAGGCAAACCAAAGACACTCATCACTGCACACACATTTAACCCAGGCAAAAAGGGACGACCAACACTCACCCACCAGCAGTCAGTTACGTTGCTTACTGCACTGACTGCAAAAAGAAGAGATAGAATAGCTCTGGCACCCAATTTATTTCCTCTGCTATTTAGATGCTCTCAGTGCTCAGCACTGAATCAATGCCCGAGATCCACAGCAGATCTACTAGTCAAAAGGCACCAGCTGCAACTTGGAGAACATCTGATACTTCACCAGGCCTGACAATGCTCTCATACCAACACAGCAGGAGGGATACAGAAATTCTGATTTTTTGCATAGAGAACAAGCACCAACAGGAGCATGTTCCCCTTCTCAGCTGAGTCCTGTCACCTCCAATGAAATAAGGTAGACATCACAGCTCTCATCTGAAACTAGGCAGATAAGGAGAGATGGAAGATATTCCTGCCTAGCTGCTGAGCTTTAACTCCTTAAGCCTTGGTAAGTTCTTATCACAAACTGGTCATTTGAAGCAAATTTTTGTGTGTTTTTTAACTGCAAAGGTTGGGAGCTGTGTCTGTGACAGTAAATTGGATTCTCGCTTTAGCAAACAACCCAGAAGCTAGGCGTAAGCATCCTTGGGCAGGGTGGGTTAAACTCACACTGTAACTTCACTGGATTTAACTGTTAAACCCCATAAAGTGAATGGGACAACTAGCCCCAGTTGGTGGGTATCCAAACAAAACTAGTACTGCAAGTACTCAGTAGGGACATAAATCCCTGGTCGCTATCTACATATTTAAAAGCAGAGCTTAAATTCACAATTAGCTGCTTGGGTTTGCTTGTAACATTATTGGTACCCAACAGTGGGCAAAACCACAGGCTCCAGCTGCCAGTGTCACCTGCCCCAGTGTTTTATCCAACAAAGGGGAAAAGACAATACATATACACTTACTTCTAGAACTCCTTGTCCTTTCCTATTCCCATACTGTCTCTCTTCTGTATGGGGCAGGAGTCCTGATATTTTAGTTTAGGAGAAATAAAAGAAGGTAATTCTGCCTGCAAATAGCAGCATTCTGTTTTGCCACTGCCACACTTTACTCCAAGTTGGCAATGTTGTCCCAGGAGACAATTACAAACAAAGTGTCCCCTGCTCCGAACAACCCAAGAACAGAAGCTGGGGGACAAGCTTAAACATAGAAGGGAACCATAGTTTTAAAGGCAGAACGCATTTACTTGCAGTGATTGGTTTTTCAGCCTCAAAGACGCCTGGACGCACCTTTTGCACAGGTTCCTTACCAGCTTCCAGAGCACCTGACTGCTCAGTGGACCTTGCAGGTTCAGCCCATGCTTGGACACCAGGAAGGAGACGTTGCCACTCTGACTCATCATTGCCCAAGGCTGAACTTCAGATCACAGTTCCTTCATCTACCAACACCCAGTGACACATGGACTTGGGAGCACACCTTTCACCTGGATCAACCATGGTTTTACAGCAGCATTTCTGCTCAGCTACCCAGCAACACAGAGTGCACCCTGGCTATGGAAATGATACCTGATCCTGCATAAAGCTTGCCAATACCAACTTAAACTGCTAAAGTTCACACTCGGTCAGTGCTGTCTCAACTGCAATGTCTGACCAATAAAGAATAAGATTTGCTCAAGGGTGCCAGTATGATCCCACAGCCTCTACCTCCAAAGCAATCACTGTGGTGGTGAGAACATCCGTTTCTATCCTAGACGCATTCCGGATTTTATCTTCCCAAACAAAAGCTCTGGGAATAAGCACGTAAGGAAGGATGGAGGACAAAAAGCAGCACGCACCCACCCACCCTCGGTAGCTGCTTATAAAAACGGGAAGGCACTGCAAAAAATAATATGGAGGAAAGCATAATGCCGGAGATGAAGCTCTACGCATTTACCTGAACTGCTATACGATGGTTGAGATGATTATCCAACTATACGTGGATAAGATAGTTCAGATATGAACTATTATTATGGAAGTTGCTTCTGCCATTTAAGCAAGGACTTGGCTAGCAGTGGTCACCACCACGAGGTGCTCTGACCTGCACAGACCTGCTACCACTATTCATTCTGGGCTATTTCTCCACATCTCTGCATATTCCTCATGCTTCTTGTGTAACTGGTCTCATTTAAACCACTGTTCCCAGGCTTTCCTCCTACATTTGCAAGCAAAAAGTAAAAAAAAAAAAGTTACTTGAAATTTTATAGAGCCTGTCTTGTAATAGGGATGGTGAGCTCTCTCAGTGGCACTAAGAAAGTGAGGGGAAAAAATAATGAATAATGCCTTTTGGCTCTATTACCGTGCTGTGGTCTCCTTTTTAGTCAAGCCGAGGTATTATACATGGAAGACACGTCACACTTTTTTCTGTGCCAATGGACAAATGCTGGGACAGAGGAGAGATGAACTAGATATCTGATTTCTGTCCAAGTTTAGCAGTTCGGATTTTATTCTCACACATATCACAAATGTTTTAAGCTGCATTGGGGAGTGCTCCTGGCAAGTCAACTGGTTGAATCTGTTCTGGAGTTAAAATTAATCCCCTCCCTGGGACATCCCTCCAGGTCACCAGCTCTGACTGCCAGTATCCTACACTCCCCACATTAGTATTTTCGGAGAGAGAGCACCTACGTGTTAGCTTGGAAGTTGCCATGGAAACTTGTAGCATCAATGCTCAGAGGAAAAAGAAAAACCACAGGTTAAGAGCAAACCGTAGGGAAGGCAGTCTACTGCAGCAACAGGTAACAAGGCACTGCAGAGCTCTCCAAACCCCAGACACACTCAGAGAATGCTCCATAATCAAGTAAAGCTAAATCAAAGTGCCCAACGCTGTGAAAAGATATAATCTTGCTTCATTCAGCTGACAGCCATGCTCCTCAGAGGTCTTTTGAGTGACCTGACCTCTCAACACCTGAAGTTCATGTGAAGCAGGACATGGTGCACCGTATTTCCACGCCTGGTTTCTAAACCTGAAAGCAATTAGGTCCTTTTCTCCAATGGTGAAGGTGTGATTCAGAAACATACACCAGATGACACTGGTTTGTGACTGGGACCACTGTAGGTCTCTTACCGGAGGTTAAGGGGAAACTTCCTTCCTACATGAAGCAGCTCCAGACCCACTTCCAGCTCTAGTCCTCAGCACTAAGAGAAGACAAAACGGTGTCCAGCTGTAACCTGGAGTCGCTCAACAGCAGCCTCTGCACAGGGGTGGCTGTGGGATGAGGTTCATGGAGGTGGGACAGGAGGAAGGACAGCTGGCAGCAGGCTTGGCAGCACCCAACCCAAGTCACCATCCCCCAATTTCTATTATTTTTTAACTCTAAGGTCTGATTACACATCCAAATTCACTCCAGCTAAAACAGTAGTGTAGCAATCATCTCAACACAAGCTGCTTTTATTTAACTCCAAATGAAGTGTTTAAAATAGCAAGTCAGCTGTCCAAATATAGCATGGATACACAGAGTTACATGACAAAGGTTCAGAAATGCAAAGACCCAGAAGGATGTGAAGCCAAGATATTTTTAGTATTTCAGTATCAACACACAACCAGTGGCATCACATACTACTCTTGGGAAAATATGTTTCTCATACGAAGTTCACTTGCCTTGAAAGACTTCTGTTACATTGATCATATTGCATTGCACACGAGCCGTCTAAAAAGCAGGAGGAGGGGGGATAAAGCAGCAAGAGCAGAGAATCCCGTAGAAGCTCCAACTTCAACTGCAACAGCTGAAGTGGCACATGTTGCTTCACTTTTAACATCTTTTAACACTGGGTTAGGAAGATGGGAGAATGGGGCAGAAGAAAGACTACAAGAAACTAAAGACTCAGGAGAACCAAAATTCTACTACCCAGAAGAGTTGAACAATGAGCTAGACAATACAGAGGGTTTTAACAACCCTGGAGGGATGCAGCTGTGAAAATACGAGTAGAAGTTGTCTGCACTGATTGGCACAGAAGTTCTGCCCATGACAGCTCCTGGTTACTCCTATGTGGAAAGCATGTGGCTATTCCAGACAAAAAGTTCAAAATCTGTTTGAGACAGGAGGTTGTGGAAACTCCTGTGCCACTTACAGAAGAATATGGCGTTCTGGAACAAGGTCTAGGCTTCTGCCTGATAAGTAGTAGATGTCAAGAGTGGTACGTGGCTCCAAACACCCTACCACAGAACAGAGTTGGTCACTGCTCTGTCACATAAGTAATGCCTTTAGATGCATTTAAGTTTTTAGCCATTTTGCTTTTTAACATCATTCTGCGCTTTCATAATATCATGATATCACTTGTCACCTCAAAGCACTCAAAGAATTACAAAAGGAGAAAACATTTAGAGTTACTTCGGAACTGCACCAGGAGATTAAAAATATTGTTCAATGTGGCCTGTATTAGACATAAGTCTCAAAAACCTTGAGTGACTCAGAAACACGCAGCTCCCTGTTTGGATTGGTCAAAGTGGGGGAAGGACAACGAGCAGCATCTTTGTTTCCTATATTCACTAGAAAACAGTCCAAAAGCTTGTTTGTGAGGCTGCTCTGGGCAGTGCAAAACACCATCCTGCAAAAGGTCAGGCTGACGATTAACTTCATCTGTAGAAAGAACAGAGCAGGGATGAGGTAGGGAGGTGCTAAAATGCTCCCCAAAACCGAAAAAAAATGCTTGAAAGGACTTCACAGAAGCTAAGATGAAATCAAGACAGTTTTGCATCATGTGCAGCACTACCTGATAATGTATTACAATTCTTTTGTTCTTGCAACTAGCAGATCTGAATCCGCCCATCGTCTGCCACTCAGCACATCCACGACTACCAGCACAAACTCTGATTCACCACTCAGCCTACCCCAAACAGTGCCTGTTACCAGCAAACTACTGTGGATTTAATTGTACAGTGTGGACATAACACTTTTTTCAGAAAACAAGCAAAAGGCATGACCTAAAGTAGGATTTCCTAATTTAGCTTACTAAGACCTCACTGCTGGTAGGGATGAGCACACAACTTCCAGCCTCAGGCCATCACACACTGCTCTAAAATAAATTTACCAAACACCGGCGGAATGCCTACAACAGCTCTAAAGCCCCTGTATAAGGGGACATGAATTTTTATTAAATTACAGACCAATTGTTTCCCGGACTGCCAGAGACAGGCAGCGCCTGCAATCTTCTGAAGAGCCATTTAGGAAACTCAGCAGGTGACTGCGTGGAGGGCAGCAGAGGAGGGGAAGCCTTTGCAACACCCACAGGCCATCAGGCAATCTGAAAAATGAGAATTGAATCATTGGTTCCGCATCCCTGTTTGCTTTTAACACTGCTAGCAGTGCAGGAAGGCTTGTTACACAGGCAGCTTCAAAATCCAGCTGTGTCATTAGTTCCCAGGATCTCCCAACAGAGCGAGCCTCCCTGGGGACCTGCAGCTCTTGTAAGACAAACTGACAGCTCTTTAATTTATCTTTATGACATATCACGGAGACACAGAAACCTGAAGTTGTGCCACTCAGTTGAGTTCCTTCCAACTTCAGGCTGAAGCTCCCTGAGCCTCCACTATCTACACACCTACCTGCAATGGACTTGTAGCTGCTTTTGTCCCTGTCTACGTTTCTAATCAACCTACCTCCTCGGTTTCCCCACCCCCCTTCCCATTATTTTTCGGTAGTAAAGTTGTTTGGTGGCAGAATACCTTTCCATCCTCCGTAGGTATAAAATTTCTTCCACCGCACAGTTCTTGTCCTCCACTCACAACCATATGCATCTTCCCCCCCCCCAGCAAATATCACCTTTGAGCCTTCCATCAGAAAGACACTGAAAGGCTCTACTTTCCTTCTCCAAAAAGTAGAATTTGGCTAAAAAGTCTGAACAAATCATCGTATGCAACAGAAGTTTGGTTTAATTATAATGTGGGTAAATGCTGTACTTTGTAGCAGAGGAAACTGGCTTTAACATAAATCTTTTGCTTAGCAAAAGTAAATCTTTTACTTGGATTTCCCTTGTCCAAGACTGACAAGCGTTTATTTATTACACTGCCAACAAATCACTTCTGTAGCTCTGCAAATGTACATGACATTTTGGAAAACACTGCAAGACACATTCCCTGGCCTGGTGAACATGCCAATCTGAAAACGAAGACAAAGTACAAGGCAGTAATTCAAGGCAAGGAAGACAAGGCGACAGGAAGGTTACTAGGTTATTATTTAAAGGAAAAGAAGTAGGTTTGGGAGCATTTCCCAGCAGAGGGAGCAACACGGCTGGGAGAGAGGAGGATCCTGGAAGTAAAACAAGGAGAGCTGCACAAATCCACTTTGCTCAGAAGGTGAATCCCACCTATAACCAGTGATAGCAACTCTCAGCTTTTCAGCATCCTTCATCTCACATTTCTCTCTCATGTGCCTAAAAGTTGAGCACCACCACTCATCACAAAAGGGACGCGGCAACAGGGAACCCACTCGCACATGAGCCTGGGTTAGACAACCTGGGACCTAAAGTGCCAGCTCTGGCTTGAAGGAAGAGGGTCTCTAAAAGCCTACTGAGCTTTCTAGACTCAACAGGCAAGAACAATCTTCAGGGCAATTGGGAAAAGTTACAGAAAAGTTTGACTTTGTCCAACCTTGTCATCAAGTGCTGCTGGATTATTTGTTCCAACAGCCTCACATCCCATATACTCACTCACACCAACCAGTAACCAGGTCTTTCCATCTGGGAATACAAAGCAATCCCTGTGTGTGCAAAAAAGGTCTACAAAACCTTAGAGGAGACCTGAAAAATAGTTCGGAAACAATGAACATGATAATGATGCTCAGCACAAAGATATGGAAGGCTAAAGTTTAAAAATAGATGGCTACGACTACAAAATATGGGAAGATCTTATAAGAGAAGATTTACTGACTAGTAAGTCTAGCAGTAAGCCACTTAGAGTCCTATAGGGAATCTTTCAAAGATGTCCCCAGTTATAGGATTTAATGTAAACATAGGATTTTTCTTCTCAGCAGCAGTTTATAGTAAAAGATATGATCCCCTTTCTCAGTGCTGACACTTCTTGCTTCACGTACCCAGTCTCCTAGGTATAGCAGTTCTAGGAAAATCAGTTGCTTAATAGAAAAGACAAGATGAGCCTAAAAGATGTCCTCCAAGTGCAATGTCCCAGCAACACAGATTATTACAGCACACACGCCCTCCCATTTTCTTATGGTAAGATGGCTGATTAAAAGCAATACTGTCCTACTACCTCTTAAGAATGTGAGAAAGGCTTGACAAAGAGCAGTGCTCTACTACCAGATGGCACTGTTACCTGAAAACACCCACACGAGACTGTGGTAAGAGAGACAGGAGAAGCTGGTTGGAAGGAGTAAGCAGAAAAGCAGACATTTTGCCTATACATCAGCCAACATTTCTCACAGGCAGGCTGTCTCTGCACTCCCTCAGGAAAGCCTCATCTGAACACACAGGTCAGAGCTCGCAATCCCCACCACGAGGAAAACAGCCCTGAGGAGCACAGCACCTCCACGGGCATCCAAGCTCAGCTTGTCGAGAGATGCCCAGTTCAAACAGGACCTAAGGGGATGGCTGTGGAAGCTTTGGTGAACACCTAACCATCCAGGGTGAAAGGAAGGTTTGTGCTGAGCTTTTTGGTGGTATCTAACAAGGTCTCAGTGAGAGGCATTGGACTGACAGAAGAGACTTCCCTAAGGAGAAGCTCACCTGGATGCTAACACTGACCGGTCTGACAAGGAGTGAGTAGAAGCCTATTTCAGCCACCAGTCTAGATTCCTGGGATTCCCAACAGCCCGCTGTTTTAGCTTGACAATTAAGTCGCATTCCTCCTTGTGTGCAAAAAAAGAGTATGTTCAGTAGCTCTTTCATTTACCTGAAGCAAAAGGATTCCTCAGATCGTTGCCTTAGGAGGGAAACGGCGGTTATTATGCAACAGGTTTTCCACCTTCTGGCTGGACCACGCTGGGGTTGCCATCTGGACAGTGTTAGTGCTGTAGAAACGAGTCACTAGCCACTCTGAGTGGCATTTGGGGCACGCTGCCAGGCCTGGAGGGAAAGAGTGGGCTGCTCGAATCTCCATCTGCCTTTCCAGAGGATAAAAAGGATGCTGCGAACCTGTGTGACTATTGCTGACCACTCCTGAGGCACAATAAGTCCACCACACCTTTCTATGTCTTTGGGACTAGGAATAAAGAGTATATCCATGAGAAATATTCCCTGCTCCATTCCGGAAGAGCAGGGAGGGCTTTTCTGCTGAGCCAAAACTGGACTCTGCTGGGTTGGTGGTATCTCTGTGCTAGGGCATGAAGCATCCCCTCTCCCCTGGCAATCAGGTCAGCAGCGTGCAAGAGGAACTCATTATTAGCCCGCAGCAAAAAAATCCACCTTGCAAAAATTGCCAGGGAACAACAAGAGGGAGACATATCAACAGAAAATCACCGTGTCTGCTTTCCAGCTGGTTAGCTCATATGCTGCTGCTGTGAATACAAACCAGCCATTTAAATTAGCTTCTAATTGTTCACAATTATTCAGAGACAGCAAAACCTGCAAGCAGCTTTAAGACGACAGGCAAGTAGGAGAGGAAGAATGGTTTAAGATGCCTTAACGAGATTCATATATTCATGCTTTGTGAGTCTCCCAGCCTGCAATTTCCATCAATGCTGCCTCTCTAACAACCCCCCCCGATACATGCTTTGCATTGCATAGGAATAGAACCCATGGGTGTTTCTGCACTTCAGGTTTCTACTCTTTCTTTCTCTGGTTTTTGGACTGGTTCAAAAATTAAACCAATTATATTTTGGTCTACCCCAGTTGTTCACAGTCTCCGCACACACAGGCAGTTTGAGCAACACTATTTATAAGACTGCTTAAAATTCTGGACACAGCCGGCGCTCTTTGATAGGATGTCAGCCATGCAACACCCGAACGTAGGAGGTTGACACAGGATGGTTAGTGTAATACAGCCCACTCTTCTTTCCTTTTCTTTCACCCAGAGCCTCCACTACCACCCTCACAGGAGTCCCTTCCCCCAAACACAGACAGTAATGTTTCACAATTGCTGCAATTTTCTCTCCTAGGAGAGAGGGAAGATATTAGCCTATTATCCTTAAATCCCTAGCATGTCAGTTTAGATTCATGCTTAAGACCCAATGCAAGTGCAGCCTGCAGGTTAAATCACTTCAGGGGACTGAATCCAGACATACCTCAACAATGAAATTCCCTCATTCAGCCATGTTTGGACACAGAGGTACAGCACTGACAGAGACAAAATGCTCATTTAAGTTTTAGAAACCATAGCAAATTTAATAAACTTCAGCGGGATTATTTTATCAGATACAGAATCTCCTAGAAGAGACAAAATAACACTGAAAAGCGATGTATAAATAGCTCTAACTGAAAGCACGGCATATGCTGTGTCATGCTATGCTCCCAAGTCAGTCCTGGGCAGCGAGTACACCCAGCTGAGCGGTCTCTCTTGTATCTTCTCCAAGCTTCATGCCTGCTCTGAAATGAGAGCATCACCCTGGAGAAATATTCCTGGTTGATCTGAGATGCAGAACACAAACGCACCGCAGTACCACAGTGCCTCAGTGCTCTTCGATGAGGAACGCTGCACAGGCAGACGGGCTGGCTGAAGCCCGAGGAGAAGAGGCAGAACAGGGAATTCAACGAGGCGGACCAGGACCTGGGCAAATTTGCTAGCTTAGCTGGGAAACACAGGCTGCTTAGGATGGAGATGAGGGCAGTTTCCACGGCTAGTGATGAAATGTGCGCAGGGGAAACTCTGACATTTAGCTCATAAGGAAACCAGTGTCACTGCCACCTCATAACAACATAGCTATGGGCATCTCTCCGGTCCCTCCTCACGCAGAGCAAAGGCAAGCACTGTTTTAAGAGGTACAATGGCTAAAGGTAGCTGCAAGACATAGTAAGCGTTCTGCAAAGGCTTTCTGTTAAATAAAATGCCTTCCGAACCAGCTGTATCCACAGTTACGTCAGATTTTGGTTAAAAAAAAAAAAAATCAAAGCCTTTACAACCAGTTCAAGCAACCTCTGGAATGCTACAGAGAAACCACCCAAAATTCAGTGACAGCGTGGGTACCCTGTGCATGCATTTATTCCTGATAAACAGCAAAGCCACTCCCCCCGCTTGCACTGCAGACGAGAGTGTGTGAATGCTACTGGGACAATGCAGCACAATTGCATCACTGCCCAAAAAACCTCAGCTGCATTTTCTATTCACTGAAGGACTTTCAATTATCCCCCCCCTACATAAATGCTGTATTGGCCATTACAAAAAGGAGGAACAGCCCCTAATGAATCCATACACCAGGCTACAGAAGCCCAGTTATTTAACGACCGAATTTCTGCAACCCCTGCACTGTTACATGCCTTTTTATTCAAGGGGTGAATTCACCACTTGCGGAATGCCTGGGGGAGGACTAAAACATCTCCCAGCCAAAGCAGGTTTCATTCATTGCCTCCTGTTTGTGCATTCTATCATAGAAAAACAACCAATCTTCAATAACTCTGAGAAAATGTCACCAGGACTGGTGACAGCAATGATGCAATAGGACAGAAGTGTAAAAGCCCTTCAGAGTCTGACTTAATGCTCCTGCAGCAAAGCATTGTTTCACCCCCACCTTGCACAGCTAAGTTTAGCGGACTCACTTTTTCTTCCTTACCATCTCACCCAGAGCACAAAGAAAGCTTTAGCATATTTAAAACCCATCAATGCAATCATACAATGCTACTATATCATTTTTCCCTTCAGGTGTTTTCCAGGCTGACTTTTAAACCATTTATCATAAGCTCTCCAGATGTGTGCCAGTAACCTAAGACAACACAGCATTTGCCCAGCAGAACGTCCAACATCTGCGTGGAAACACCGCCCTCCTCTCCACATTATTCCACAGGTATCCATTCAGTTATTCAGCAGCACATTTGATGTGACAATAATTCAGGATTATAGCTCCGGGAATCTTTTCTCCCCCGTCCCTTCCTTGGCAACTGAGCAACCAAAAAGCGCACACACACAGATGGCTCACACAAGTCACTGAGCCACTGGTACAAGTAAATACAATGGCATTGAAACCAGAGGACCAATAAAGCCAGATGCTCCCTGGTTTTGTATTAAGTATACACAGTTCCCATTCTAAACCTACTGAAGTTAGGTTATTAAGTACCTCCCCGTACACAGGTTTTAAGGGCAAAATCCTTTATACCTGCATTAATCCTCGACAGCCCAATTTTCTTCTGGGCATAGCACACAAACAGTAAACTTCTTGCAGGAGTAACATCTTTAGTCTCCTCAAGTCCGCACATGCTCTACGGCACAACACAGCCCAACAGCTGTACAGCAATCACAAATTACCAGTAAAAAATATTTCCCAAGATGCTCAAATCCAGTTTTCAAGAATGGCTTAGGCATTTAGGAGACTCAGCATCAGAGGAGTCCCCTGGGGAGTAACACACTTCCAGGCCAACCAGGAAACGTTCCATTTTTACCAAGAGGAGAATCTCAGAGAAACCTGGAACTGCCCCATTCACTAAAAACACTTCTAATAGGTCACCTCTTACAGGCAAGCAAGGGGAGATTGACTGCTAACAGAACTCACCTCAGAGCTGACTATCTTCCCATAAACATCTAAGACTAAAGTCTTAGAATTTTCCTAACTGGGGTTAAACTCTATTTTTAAGGGATACTTTGCTGCATCCTTCATCTCTGCATATAGATCAGCAGGCTGCTCCTAGCAGGTTTTTAAGAAAGCCTTCTCTGAATTTGTACACCTTCAGCAGGGACATGATAACATGTCTCTATTCTGTTCCTGGCCTAATAGGACAAACATCAGATATTTACATCACCTGTAGGATATTTCAGTGCAGATCTGGTTAGAAAAGATGCTAAAATGGCACTGGAGGATGTCACTTTTGACTCAACAGCTCTGTCCGATATTGCACACTTATAAAGCGCATTTGTCCCCCCGCTCCTGTCTTTCCCACCCCTCCCTTCAGATCTGCCAGCTCAGCCTAAGGTCTGAGACAAGCTGAGGTCTTTCTTCTTCAGCATCTTCACTGCCTCCATGGACTCTCTCAGGTGTAACCTGACTGGCTGTAAGTACCACTGCTGAGGATGCCCTTAGAGAAGTGAGCACCTCACTCCAGACAGCGTGAGCAAAAAGCAGTAAAAGCCTCTTTGCCTGAAGTCAGCAGTTCTGCCTCCAAAAAGACACACAGCTAGTCAGTGAGAGGCTTTTCCTTTTTTTTTTTCCCCCCTGTAAAAAAGTATCCACCTTTCAGAGCAGAAAGGCACTTGATTACTAGCACAGATGCGATACTGAGCCTTGCATTGTACCTGTGCTAACAGTCTCAGGATTATCAAGAAGAAAAAATATTAAGGACGAATGATGCATCTAATCAATTACAAAGCCACCGACCCCGGTCCCTACAGTATCATGACTCCAAATGTATGCTCTGTACATCTGGATGCCTTCACATCTACACACCAAAGCACAAAAACAGTCTGGTGAACAACTTATCAATAGCCCCATCTGCAAAATACATTTTACCTTCTTAAACCAAGTCAGTTATCCTTGACAGGGAGCCCCATATTTCCTGGAACTGTAATTCACTTGATGCCTACTTCCTAAAATGACCTTTTTTGAGGATATATTGCTATGCACATACACAGTAGGAAAGTGTTGGTTTTTTTTGCTTTAACACCAGACTCTTTTGTTTTGTGCCATATACATAATGTGTTCTTTCCTTTACTGACTTCAGTTATAATACAGGGATTTCAGCTCATCACAGCCTCTGTGAAACATGGGGCTGTAAACACAGTTAGAGCAGGTTTGCAAACACTATAAAAATCCCCTCGCAAGATGATTTAGAGCGCTCTGCTACCCTGACAGCTGGAGCTGTGCTCTGCCGCCTCCTCCTCCTCCTTCCTGCTCCCAGCAAAATGGAGGTTAACTCAACTCCAGCTCTAAGGAGCACTGCCAGAACACCACGGTGAGGACTGTCCCGTAAACCCGTGAAAGGGCGACAAAGCTGCAGGCCTGTGACTGAGGAATGACTGGACAGCAGATTTCAGAGGCACTGAAAAGCCACGTGGCATGAACTGAACAGCACTAGCACGGCCGTAAGCGGAACTGCCCCAAGGTGCTGGGAAGGGCCCATGGGTTGATAAGCCTTAGGCTGCATCACATGGCCCGTCGTTCTTAATTAAACATACAAACTAGGTTCTTCCTTAAAACTGCCCCTGCTCGTTAATTGCCACTGTGTGCTCCTCAGATTTGGCAGGCTCCTGAGTAGGATGTGTAACCTCCAGCAGCAACTCGTATCAACTCAGAGCAGCCACCACCGGGACACTCCTACGCTTACAACAGTGATTTTTACTTGAAAAAGATTCCCCAGCTTTGCAGCCCATGCATATGCAAATGTACTGCGTCATCAGCCACTGAAATGCACTGGGGTTGAACATGGCAGCTATGAAAAAAATCAGGTGCACCATTAAATAGTAGACAATAATAAGCCAAGAACCCAGCACTTCCCCATTTGAAGGTGTACACTCTGCATATACTCAAGATACTGTCAAGATTAAAAAGTATGTTTGAGTATACAGAAAAAGCAGCAAAAGGGATACGTTTGATATGACTATGAAATGACACACTGTTCTTACTCCAAACTAAAAAATCCAGACAGCACCTGACGCAGCAGAATCCTGTAGTGAAAAGTCCTCAACCATGAACATCTGCATAATGTAACCACCAGCCTTAGACTCGCTGCCAACAGGCTTTTGTTGTCTTTCTGTCAGGTTTTTTTTTGATACACCCCTTATCAGGTGTGGGTTAGGAGATCTCCTGCATGTTACAACATGTGCCTTCGCAACAGATTCACACAGTGAACGCAGAGCCCCCCCTTCTCCACACAGGGCTGGCCTCCATCCCACTTAATTCATCTGTCCAGATTCATTTCTCATTACCCCAAAACTACGTGCCTGGCTCAGATGGCCATGTATGCAACATTACCTTTATCCTGTCAGGTACTTAACCGTGCCTCACACTTCACTGCTTTCCTCCTTTACCCTTGCCTTGGGCTCTGAAGGCTGAGAATACCGATTTGGACAGAGAAAACACAGCCGACAGGAGGATGCGCTGGTCAGGACGCCAGCCCTAAAGCCTTAAGAATCACACGTGCCACAGCGTTTAGGAGGGCTGATGCTGCTATTTAAGTAGGTTTGCTTAATGAGTCATATTAAATAGAGTATATGTAAGAACAGGTTTTCCATTAGTGTGAGCACCTCAATGGATTATCTAGGTGAAATGCTGCCATTACAATGGAGTCTTTTTTCATTTTATATACTTAACCATGACCTACATTCCTTAGCTCGAAGGAGGCCCATCTCCAGAGGGAATGTGCCTGTTTAATCAGCTCCAGCATTTTTTCAGAGTTCAGCAGGGACGGCTGGAGCAGCCTCATGTCTCTTCAGATAACACACAGCTTACCAAAGCTCCAGGAGAGAGTGGTGAAAAAGCCATCAAGTTCAAATAAGGGCAGGCAGTATCCGCAGCCCGATCTGAATCCTGGGATGGAGGAACACCAAAGCCTCCACGTGCCCCAGCAAGCCTGGTCTGCTGCTTTACCTTGTGCAAGGGAGTGTCTCCTGGTGAAATTGCCATCAAGATCAGGTTTGAGGAGGAAGACAAAACTAGGAGAAGTCTTTGGGGTAGGTCAGCAACCTTACCTCTTGTCTCCAGAGGAAAGAACCCTGTGAGCCGTTAGTAAAGAGAACGTAGAGAAAAGCAGATTCGCTGGCTGCAATACAGAAAGGGAGCAGCAACTCACATCTAAGGATTACGCTTTATCTTTGTTTGTCCAAAAGCTTCTCCCGTGTTGAAACCAGTCGTTTCAAACTGCTTCCACAATACAGCCTCTCCCCTCTACCAATGCAGAGCCAGCAACAAAACAATCCCCTAGAACACCCCACACCCCCCAAACCAGAAAGGAGCCACAGAATGCTCTAAAGAGAAGGAATTCCTGCAAAGCTGCTCTGGGGCAGGGTGTCCAGGGAGCCAGGCACATACATCCCTTAGGGCTTGAGCCTGGGCTGCTTGGGGTCCCCCCAGGCACAAGGACATGGCCACAGGCTGCCTGCAGGGCATCCAGCTACAGGGACAATGGCCCAGGGGGTCAGGGCTGCAGCAGGAACCAGGAAGGGCTAGAAAAAGTAGTGGCAGAATAAACACACCTCAGTGCCACAGCCTTTGGAAAACACATAATTTGATCAGTGCTTTCTTCCCATCAGGAAGCGTTTCAGATTTACGCTTTTTCAATCCCATATCAATTTTAGAGATTTAAAAGAGCCCAACATTTTTTACACGCTAACCCACATTATTTTTCTGCCCTCTGCATCACCACCAGCAATAAAGATCCCCAATACTTCCGAAGGCTGTTGGCTTTGTTGATGCAGAACAGGATACGCCCAACGCTGTAAAGCTCCACAATACTGACAGCAGTAAAAATAACTCCCGCTTCGGTATACTAAAGCAGTTAAGATGGGGAGGTGTATGGAGAATGTGCATACAATAACCTGTCACAAAACGACAAGGATTATACTGCACAGAAATAGGTCTGAGATTTAAACAGATATGAGATCACCAGGGGCGTGGTAAGAAAGCCACAGAAAATCCCACGATTTTCCCTTTTGTTCACATCATCCCAAACAGAACAAGCTAAGGAGAGGATCAGCCTTAAACTTCCCTTCCAACCGGAGGGAAACAAGCACACCCTCTCCTTTGTTATGGTATAAACTCATTTTCTTCACAAGTGCAGCTATACAGGGATACAGGCTGGGGATGTCCGTGAAAAGGGCCTTTCTTGCCCCAAACCAGTGGCCTGAGCAGGGCTGGCAGCCAAACCGCATCCAGATCCAGGCTAAATACTGCAGGACAGACCCGAGCGGGACCCACCGCCACCACCGGCACCGTTCCTACCGCACCATGCTCCCTCGATGCAACACCAGCAGCTCTGAAGTTGCTGGTGCCGCTCAGCATCGCTTCTCTCATTTTTCCATCCCACGTGCCAGACTTGAGGAAATGAAAGGAAGATCCCAAACTCAGGTGCATGGAAGCATCTGCTCTCACACTGTACTCTACCAGAGCGTGATGGTCTCGGCAAGGAGGCAAGGGACAAAGAGGTGAAATCTGCTCATCTTCCTCCCTCTCCTCACACAGCCCTTTGTGGAACCGTCATTTCCCTTGCCATTTTCAAGCGTTTTGTTTTCAAACCTCAGCCAGAGAAGCATAACCTGGGAGTACAAAGCAATTAACTAACTACTTCTGGCCTGGAGCCCTGGAGACAGGACAAGCAGATTTTCCAAAGCCTTCAACCCATGAGGGACTGCCTGCCCACAGAGCTACTACTCTCTGGACAACAAAAACTAACCAATCTCACTGCAAATCCATACAGAAGACTTTACGGAGCCTGTTGTATGACAACCTCAAGGGCCACTGAATATACTAAGCACACTGTAAACCAGTCTCATGTCTTTACTTTTGTCCATGTTCAGACTTTAGAACAAGACAAATTTACTTTTCACAACTACCTAAAAATATGAAGATCCAATAGAGGAACATTTACTTGTTTTAGAAGCAAAGTTTAAGCCCAGATTTTAAGGGAAATTTAGGCCAACATTTGTATTTGAGCCGAAACGTAACAAGAAGAGGGTCTCCCCTTCTGTGTACCTGATCAGCAGTAACACAAGCCATTTGTGGCAGAGTCCCAGCAGAAATACAAGCCACCTCTGAAACCATCCCCTGCCCGCAAAGGTTGCACTGACAGATCGTTTGTATTGAAGTGCTGTAATAATTAGTAAATTATTAATTGAATAGGAGAACTCTATGGTTGTCTGCTATCAGAAATCGGCAATTTCAACCCAAGAGAAGAGGCAAATGCCACCTTTCTGGCTAAAATGATTGTAAGGAAACTCCAACTCTTACCACCCTGATCTCTGCACGCCCGAGGATGGAGTCTCCAACTGTATTCTTACCATAGTTGTGTCTTTCATGGATAAAGCATACATGTTGTTTCAGCCACAAATTCTGAGTTCTTCCTAGCTTTCAGTCTAGTCAGCAAGCTAGGCTGAGATGGTAACACAAAAATGGGAATTACTAAAAATCATTTATATTGCAGCGTGGTGGTACATGCTTGTCCCTCCATCAGTGCTTGAGTCCTCTGCCACAGCCACGTTCCAGAACCTTTTCAGGATTACATTGTCACCACAGTTACATCACCCGCAGGCATCAGTACTAAGCCTCCTTGACAGTTACAAGCAGGGCAAAGCAGAGATAACTTCCACAGGCTTTGGGTGTTAAGAGATTTTTGCCAATACCTTACTAGCTCAATTAAAGCAATAATGGTAACTGCAAAAAGGCGCTCTCCAGTCAAGTGCTCCATCCAGCCACCTGAAGCCTCCAAGCACCTCAGTGTTAAAGCATTTAAGTGTCACACACCTCTTGAACAGGAACAGCCTGAGGATCAGAAGTTGGCTTAAAACTCAGAGCCTACAATTCAACAGTCCCAGATCTATTTCAATCTGATCTTGATACAGTAGCTTTAAAAAAAAAAACCAAACAGGTGCCAATGAAGTCTGAAAAGAAGCTGCTGCTCATATTTCAAGAGCAAGCAATGATCAGTAGAGTTCCTCATCTCAGAAAGTGATCGCGATAAAGGCAAGTAAAATTTGCAATTGAATACTACTTTTCTTCTACCACATGCACCATTCACAGACCTCTCCACAAAGTTCAAGTAACACTTCAGGTCTGAATACATCAAGACAAACTGCAATTTTCCTCTTGCGGAAAACCTCAGCATCAGAAGCCCAGTCCCACAGCAATACCGCAGAGACAGCATGCGACGGATAAATATTTCAATGGGGAAGAAGTCCCCATAGCTTACTCTTTCAGAGGACAGTTATAAAAAGAGAACTGTGAAGACACTTGAACACTGCACCAAAAAGCATATTGCTAGATGTTACCAATGGTCTGGGCACTCAACACTTCTTCTCATAATAATGGGAAAAGAAAACACCCTTGAGGACAAAAGTAGGGAACTGAGAGAGTAGTGTCTCCTGAAAAAAATAAATCACGGTGGAAAAGTAAGGTGGGATAAAACAATATGTATCTAACAGTGTGACATTTTTACAACAGCAGGCTTTTGTGAATGGAGCACCAAGATGATTCAAGAAAATACTAGACTTTCAAACCACTTCAAAGAGAAGCTCTAATAAACAGCTATCACACCATTACAACATCTCTTGGCAGAGATGCACGGTTCTTGATACAGCCAACAAACAAGACAATGCCCCTCTGCTCAGAGACATGCATCCAGCAGATCACTCAGGTTTCACCCAACTGACATTTCAGTAGCACCTGCCCCCAGTTTAAAATAGCTATTTATAGAAAGGTGGGTGTCAAGAAGGGCAATTTCACCCATCAACTTGAGGCCTGGGTGCAAATCACAGACCGCATGTTGTCATTTATGATGAAAAGCTCTTCTCCTTCCTGGGCTCTAATGGAGATTTGCCACTTTGCTAAATCACAGCATAGCTGAACGTGACGGGTACCTTCTTTTCCTGAAAGCATGAGATAAACTCCAAGGCAATGTTTGGACAAGGCTGAGCTGGCAGCAGCAGTACCAGCTATGCACAGAGCACGTACTGACCTTGTAATGTTCCTACCGGAGCCTTCACTTCCACATGGGAACGCAATAAACATCTTTTGTTTTACTCTTCTTCAGAGCACAGATAATCCTGCCTCATTTAGTGGCGGGGGGTGGGGGTGAAGGGGGAAGCCCTTTTAGCTCACTTACCAGCATTGCTCATTAGCCGGAAAACCTAAAACCCCAGCTGAACATCACTCCTCAGTTCAGACACAATGCTCCCAGGCTAGGTCAGACAACCTATTAAGCATTTTGAGAACATCCAGGGATTTTTTTTCTGACTAAACTGGAAAAAACAAAAGGGCAAATAGATGCCATACCAGCCAGGGAGGCAAAGCACAGGACAGGTCTGCCACCCTCCAGAGCAGGGTAGGGACCACTCTCGTAAGAGTAACAAATTTGCTATTGCCCTCGAGAACTTAATTCCCAGAGAAAAATGAAAATAGCAAAGATAAGGGATGTGAGGATAAATGGGTGAGGAGAAAGGGTCTTTGAGGCACCAGAGATCCTGGTGTGGGGAGAAAGAGAAACCTAATCAAAAGGCATTACCGCTTAAGGGCCTCTGAAGCAGCAAAATGCTATAAAAATGAAAGAAAGGGCTACGAAAAAAGCCCTGCTACCACAACAAACTTTTGTCTACAGCAGCAGTAACACACCTGATCCTCTTACAGCACAGCAAGAACCAGCTAAGAGCCAAGCTGGCAAATACCTAAGAACTGCAATTTGGTGTCTTTTCTACCGTGCTCAGTAGTACATACAGGTTGGACAATGATGCTCTGAATGTCATTCTGCGTCTAATCCTTGATCTTTTGTTTTAAGCCTTCATTCAAGCATTGCCAGCACTGTAGATCAGAGGCAGGCAATCCGAGCTGAACTGTAGCTGAGCTAAGTTAGCAGCACGAACGAGGACAAACGGCGTTTCACAAAGATGTCTTCGGCTGCTTTCCAGAACAAGACTCATGGACTCTCCCGCTCCTGGGGTGCTCGCTTTGCTGCCATCATCACATCAACAGGATTCTTCCAGCACCCAGGAGACGCAGACAGGAGCCGCAGAGCAGACTTCAAGGATTGCTCACAAATGCTTTTACAAAATGGCTTGCTAGCCCAAAAAGTACTAAGCAGTCAAAGATCCAAGCTCTGGAAAGCAAGAACTCTTGCAAAGAAGAGTTTGTTGCCACCCTTAGTAGCATAAGAGCACAACACTCACTTTGAGAAGCAGGTACAGGAGCACGGAGATGGGAATCTGCCCTGCAACCACCTTTAAAAGCTGATTGTTTCAGTCCCGTCCTTTCTCATCCCAGCTTTCCTGACAGCAAACACTTATCAATGCCAGATTAGAAGAGATTAATTAAGTTATCACAAGAGAAAGTTAAGGTTGACATCAGTTCATGGGCAGCAAAGCACACACAACAGTAACTATCAGATGCAGGGTAGGTGATGAGAGCGGTCCACCCAACTATGGCCAAGAAGGTCAAATGCAGCTTGTCAAATCCAACAGATCAGGCTCACCACCAAGTTTCCGACCATCTCCACAACCACTAGGGGGAAAAGAAAATAGCTTTTGCAGCGAGTATTCGCTTTGCAGCAAGTATGCCAGCTAAGGGAGTTCTCAGATAAGAGTGTTTTCTCTACAAAACTGCCTGGCTTGCATGGTTGTACAAATGCTAATCAGAAAGACTGCGGTAATCTGAAGAGAAAGCAACTGCGTGGGGCAGAAACAAAAGCAGCCAAAGCATCCCTGTGAGAAAGGACCAGAGGTGTGAATACACATTGTGTGTTTGCACCTGAATGCCAATTAAACAGCAGAATACACAGAATTAGTGCAACACACACTCAGGCCACAGTCACTACACTAACATAACCATTGCGCAAGAGCAGATAGATACCAAATGGTAACCAGTATCTACGTGTGGCAATCTGGTACTAAATTATGTTACTGAGAATAGAGGGAAAAAAAACCACAGACAGCATGATTAAGAGGAAGCCAGGAATTCAGCCTGGATTCCTTCCAAAGTTCAAAGTGTCAACACTGGAAAAAAAAAAAAAAAAAACCAGAAAGACTCTTCCAATTAAAGATTTTACACATGTGTTACAGTGACCACATCAATTACAGTATTTGTGATATTTCCTAAAAATTATTAACCTTTCCCTAAGATCCCCAACAAAACAAGACATTTGAGAGCTGATCACTTAATACTCCTGTGAAATACAAAGAGTGCTTGATACGGGAAGTGTTGAGTTTTCATCTAACACTTGGGCTCAGATAAAAGCAGCCTCTGGAAAGAAGCGTTAATACCATTCAAACAGGTTCTCGAGGCTGATCGAGGCAGCCAGAGCCAATTCTGATGAAGAAAGCATGGTGCAAGCTGGAGCAGGAGCTGCAAGATGGGCAAAGAAAGAGCCTATCTGGGAAGGAAGTTAGTGATATACAGTCTGAGGGCGAAAAGGGAGAAAATGATTGTGCTTCACCACATAATAGCACATTTAGAAAGGCAAGAAGCAATTTAGGAGTCAGGTTTGCTTTTTACAGGAAGAGATGGGTGTAAACTGCTCACACGTTTATGCTAGAAATTACAGATTTTCTCATCAAGATGGGAACAGCTTCCTAATTCAAGAAATCAAAGCAAACAATTAACTTTTTATGACAGACCTTCCCTGAGGGAGATACACAGCTGCTGCAGTGATAGCGGGGCCTGGCTCGGGGTGCCCTGGCTAGTGCTAGCCCGCAGTGCTCACGAGTCATCACAGGGACTTCCTGCCTGGCACGTATTTTATTATAGTAAAGTCACTCTGTACTTAGCACTTTGCCTTATCGTTACAGGGCACATTTTGTTCGTGAACCAAATGAGGCATTTCTCTGTCACGTACCAGCACAATCCCCACGACCACACAAAACGAAATCGAGGAAGTTTCTGGCCTGAGAGACAGAAGGGCAAATAAGCCAATTCAGCTACACAGGTCAGATGTTCTGGGTTAAAAGGTAGTTACTAAGCTAATACACACTCCGAATCTGATTGTCTAATTTCTACATATAAAGTGAGATCTCAAAACATTGACAGCTGGCACATTTGGATGATAAAAATATCAGCTACTGTATGATGAAGAAATTTCAGGATTTTCATCTTTTTAATCTAAGCAGCCAGGAATCGTGGTATTTTCTGTGCGGTGTCACCTTCCCCACTATGTAATTTTGCAAGGTGCTCTCTTCTTACTCATGTTTCAGGAATATACAGAGCTGCATAGTCTAGGATGCAGCTTGCTTCATCCCGTGAAGTTTGCTCCAGTTCAGAAAGCTTCCAGGGTCAGGATAATTCAGGTCTATGTTCATCAATCACAAGCTGCACTAAATATACCCCAAGGAGGAAACATTATATACTACTACACCTCCTCATGAAGAACTTCCCAAGCTCTTTGGAATACACCCGAAATGTTGGCCAGCCTATCTCTTACAGGAAGCAAATGAATCATCCACATCTGCAGACTTTAAAAAAAAAAACAGAACCAGAAGTTTTCCAGGAAGGACGGAGATTCCTCCCTTTCCCCAGCTCCCGTTTGATGCTTTAAACTGAAGCCCACAGACAGTTCACCAAGACAAGATGGGACTCCAGCATGGGAAACCAGAGCAACTTTTACAACCTGTGGCACAAGGACAGAGAAGAGGCTTCTGACAGAAGTCGCATGTGTTAAGGATATGAAGGGGCAGTTCGTTATATACCATTTCCAGCCAGTTACACAACTCCATAGTAACTCTAAATTTAGAAAATGTGGCTATTTTGTCTCAAGACTAACTCTGTTTCAAGGAACTTGGACTCAGACACTGAACAGAAGCATGAATATTTCTTGCAATAGTCATGAGACTTATTCACTTGGATTAGATACGTAACACACCTTCCAAGGAAAAAAAAACCAACTTTCATCTTCAAAAGCAGACAGAAAAGCAAAGCCAAAGGACAAACAGGTCCTTGTTGAAAATTGGAAAGCTATGACTTTGATGGGCAGACTATCTGGTGGATGAGGAACTGGTTGGATGGCTGCATCCAGAGGGTAGTGGTCACCAGCTCAATGTCCAGATGGAGACACAAGAGGTGTCCCTCAGGGGTCTGTATTGGAATCAGTACTGTTTAACACCTTAATCAACGACACAGACAGTGGGATGGAGTGCGCCCTCAGCAAGTTTGCAGAGAACACCAAGCTGAGTGGTGCAGTTGACACGCCTGAGGGACAGGATGCCATCCAGAGGGACCTGGACAGGCTTGAGAAGTGAAGGTCAAGGGAGGGGATTCTGCCCCTCTACTCCGCTCTGGTAAGACACCCCCTGCAGTGCTGTGTACAGCTCTGGAGTCCTCAGCACAGGAAAGACATGGAGTGGGTCCAGAGGAGGCCACAATGATGAGAGGGCTGGAGCGCCCCTGCTGTGAGGACGGGCTGAGAGAACTGGGGGTGGTCAGTCTGGAGAAGAGAAGGCTCCAGGGAATCCTTATTACGGCCTTCCAGTATTTAAATGGGTTTTGTTAGAAAGATGGGGACAGACTTTTTAGCAGGGCCTGTTGCAATAGGACAAGGGGTAATGGTTTTAAGCTAAAACGGGGCAGTTTTAGACTAGATGTAACAAAGAATTTTTTTTGCAATGAGGGTGGTGAAACCCTGTCCCAGGTTGCCCAGAGAGGTGGCGAATGCCCTACCCCTGGAAACACTCAAGGTCNTCCTTATTACGGCCTTCCAGTATTTAAATGGGTTTTGTTAGAAAGATGGGGACAGACTTTTTAGCAGGGCCTGTTGCAATAGGACAAGGGGTAATGGTTTTAAGCTAAAACGGGGCAGTTTTAGACTAGATGTAACAAAGAATTTTTTTTGCAATGAGGGTGGTGAAACCCTGTCCCAGGTTGCCCAGAGAGGTGGCGAATGCCCTACCCCTGGAAACACTCAAGGTCAGGTTGGACAGTGCTCTGAGCAGCCTGGTCTAGTGGGAGGTGCCCAGGGCAGGGGGGTTGGACTAGATGACCTTTAAAGGTTCCTTCCAACCCAAACCATTCTATGATCTGATCAACTCTGAACAAAAACATTAAGCAGTGCTCTATGCACACGCACCTCAAATACAGAAAAGCAAAGGTGTGAGGGCAGAGGCCAGCGGCAGCGTTGGACACTTGGGAAAGGCTGAGCCCCCCCACTGCAGGGGCTGAGACCCCCAACCCCTCTGCAGCAGGAGATAGGGCAGGAGTGGCCATTTTAGTGCCATGTGGAACAAAGCTGGATGAAGGAAAATACCAAGGCTCCTTGGTGGTCGATGCTACTCAAGCTCCAACTGTGTTTCAGCATAGCTGCTGCCAACAATTTCACTGAGGACTAAGATCAAGTACCAGTTATTCAACAACATATCTTGATCCAAGAGGCCTGAAACACCCACTTGATTCTAGAAACACCACTATGAACTATACCTAGCCTGCCCTTCGCTGACTACATTTCTAACCCAGCCCTGCAAAACCCACAGCTCAGTGGATTTACACCTAAACTAACTTTTAAAGAGACTAGGTTGCTCGATTTAGCTACTCACTTGAGTAAAATCAGACCAAACACACGTTCCTCAATAGCAAGTGATACAGTAGGCCATCTAGTTTCCAAGCATCCCATATGTCAAATAACCAATGTATTATGGTTTGGAGTGAGAATAATTTGCCCAGACAGAATTCTTTAGCTATAACTGCACTAAGCAACATCACAAGTTTTTCTTCCATCAAGCCGACAGCTCATGCTCTCCATCCCTGATCAGAAAGGGTCAAACAGAGAAGGCACGGAGCACACACACCAGGGCCGGGCAGCACTGATGCAGGCTGTCATACCCAGAGTCACACGAGGTGAAAGTTTTTTGTCACCTTTCCAACAGGCACTGCCACATCAGAGCCCAGAAAACGCTTTGAAGATGAAAAGTGCTACTTACCTGCTAGGTATCCTTATCAGCAGAGAAGCAGCACCCTTTTGGACAAGCAAAATGATTCATACACAAAAGTCTTTTGTTCTCAAAGAAGTTATATCCTTTCAAAGTAGGTAAAAAACCAAATCAGTCGTGATGGAACTAATTCCATCTCTCCCAGAATTAGCGTATTTCACTAAGCAGAAGGTTCATCGTCCACTGACGAATGAAAACTGTATCCAGTGACTTCAACAGGAATGAGGCACCAGGAACTCCCAGCTTTGGGCTAAGAAACACAGTTAAAAGCCTTAAGCTCCTTTTTTCAGCTGGTGATTAAATAGCCCTCTTTACTTTTCAGTCTCCAAAGCCCTCCCTCACAAGCAGAAAAGCTAATAGCTTTACAGGCAGCAGCAAGAACAAACCGCTGAGGCTGTGTTTGATGTGTGCTGAATACAGAACCACATGGTACCGCTGTTGCAGTTTTACGGTACAAAACGAATGCTGCTTAATGGACCAAGGGCACAGCTACCTAGTTTCTCTTCAACTCAAGAGACTGTAATCAGAGGCTGTGAAGTGATACCACTGCAAATGCAAGCTGAGCAGGGTTTCCTTGTTTCAAATTTACTCCCATGAATTAAATTTTTTCCTGGCCTGGAAGCTACAGTAAGATACCGAGTGCTCCTGTCCTCTCCTACCCTGCTTTCTTGCAGGTCCTTGGTCTCACCTCCTACCAACAGCCTTCATGCTGCCCATTCATTTCACAACAAATTACAGCACCAGCTGTTGTGGAAAGAAACAGGGGTCATGATTTTAAAGACTATGGCAAAAGCAGGGAACAAATGCAGCTGTGTAATCACAAAGAAGCCTAACTACCTACCTAGGGCATCCAATCTATCTCTATAGCAGTTAGCTACCCCTTGAAAAACTGGGCAAATTATTTAAGATGTAGCTTGATGCATCTCACTTTCAAGATCTCAACATATATGCACAAAAACCATTTTGTATCTTGGCTTCCACTTGCTCCCCTTATACACCGAAGCAACCTTCTACACCATGCCAGAAGCTAATAGAGCAAGCAAGTCCAAAAAAACCCCCACCCAAAACTACAGAGTCTCATCAAGATACTGCTCTAGACACCACTTCCATAGGTCTCTAACTATTAATTTGTTAGAGTTTAAACCAGCAGGTTAGTAGACACATGGTGCATGCCCTAAGCTCATAGCAATACTATTTAGCTCAAGTCTTGCCCATAACAGCAACCCCCTCCAAAGTCACAGGGCTTCTCAGGTGCAACATGGACCTGACAAATGGAGAAGGATGAATAAAGTGTAAAGGTGATGTAATTTCTTTAAAAACCCAACAAAGCACAGACTAGCATACAGCGGTACAGATTTCTTAGTCTTAAAATCTGACCACTCTCCACCCATGTTTTTGACCGCAACCTCCATGTCATACTATGTAAGAGGCAGGAATTCCAGCTGCAGGTGATTATTGGATCTATCTCTTCATTAAGCTGCTCTAAACCTTACACCATTAAGGGCAGAAGACAAGTGTAACATCACCTGCCCTTCCCCTTACCTTTCCCAAGATACAGTTATCAATTCTACATTCACCATCAATATTTGTTTCCATCCATACCACACTCTGGAGCTTTCAGCCCAGTAAACATTCACGGTTTCCACTGGGACCACTTCCATTGCCTGCTCCAAGCATCCCCAAAGGCTGGGGCAGAGCACAGCACACCTGGCTCCATACGCACAGTCCGATGCACAAGGTAGGTAAGAATAATCCTGAAATGCACAGTAAGAGATGCTTTTTATCAAGAAACACAGCCAAGCCCACAAGACACCTAACTGCATGATGCCAGGTGTGCTGTGGGTTACCACCATAGCTGTAGGATCCTCCACACAATTCATTCAGTACAGACCAAAAAAGAGCAATAAAACTAAAAGGACACCTGTTAACTTGAAACTCAGGCACATCTGAAAGCACTGCAGCTATTACAGTTAGCAGTAATCCCCACCACCTCTACTGCCAAAACCACATGTTTTTCATTGATGTGTCTAATTACCCCTTACAATCATTGTCACTGTACCCACCACGTAGTCTCCTGTTCCCTTCACAGAAACACTTAACATCGAGAAATCTAAAACGTTTATCAATATCTGTCAAAGGTAAATCCCCCACCTAGTCCCAGGATCATTAAGAGAAAATTACTTTTGCTGAAGTTTGGTAGCTTTGCAAATTCAAGTTAGCAGAATATTTTAGTTTCAGACACAAACATGCACACATCTCTTTAGCAGTCTAACAGCAAATGGAAAAAAAGCTCAAATATCACCATGGAGTCTCCCTGTGGGCTTTTTTTGTTCCAGAAGATGAGTTAGCATTCTCCTAACTTGCCACAGGTCTAAAACTCTCAAGAGCGAGACACACCAGCTACACAAGGTAGAGCCTGAACTGAGTTACAGGGTCAAGCACTACAGAGCACAACTTAAAGAGAAGGAAGAAACCCAATCTCTCAGTTCCAGAAAACTCAGGACTGACAACCTCAAAAGTAAATGCAAAGATTTCAGATGAAAGTATCAGCTCCTGTGCTTACAATGACCCATTTGAGCAAAACCCCAGCACATGGTGGGAGGTAACAGTAGAATGGAAACAATGAGGCAGGTTTTTCCTAAGTAGCATTTAGGAAGGTGTCATCTCCTTCTGAGCCTTTGAAATCCCCCAAGTAATTAAACAATCAAACACTCAAACAAGAGGAGGCTTTTAGCTTTACAGATGCCAATTATTTCCCAGCACCAACACAGATGCCGAACATTAAAAATAGTGTCTTTCCTCTGAAGAGAAGAGAGGAGCTGAGGAGAGCTGCCACAAGTGAGCAAGACCTCGCCCCAAAAAGTCATCTGTCAAACCTTCTGCCATTTAACTTCAGTGAGGAATCTTCAGCCAAAAAAACCTAACTTTACCAAATTGCTTAAAGCAGCTTCTCTGCAGAAGTCTGCATTGGAGCTGCATCACATCAGCAAAAGAAGAACTTGTACAAGAAGATTGCAGCACAATGCCTTACTCATCCAGGTATTTTAAATCCTGTCACAGGCTTTGATTGATTCCTTCTAAAGCTTTTAGTGCACATTAGTTTGTTTACTAGTCCTAAGAGCATTACTAATTTAGTTTGGGGTTGTTTGTTCTTTTTTAAGCTATGCCAGCACATTGAAAGTGAGTGCAGCTTGGAAGAGAGCACATCACAAAAACTGCTTGCTTGGGGAGTGGTTTTGTCTATTTCAAAAATAACACTCCTGTCTAGATTTGGAATAGTTATAATTAATTGCTTAGCCCAGGTGGCCACTTGCAACTCCTGAATTATCAATTCACTCTGCAAGCTGTACACAAAGCAATTCTCCATACAGTAATAGCGTAGACTATTTAGTACTCCTGAGATTTCCATACAGCAAGTTGTGCCGGATTCCACTTTTGCAGTAAAATATTAATGATGAACCCCAAGTCTATACTGCAAGAGCCAAAGAAATCAAAGTAAAACGGGGAATCAACTCAATGGTACGTAACCTGGCAATGGATACTCACAGGATGGAAAAGTCACCCATTAAAATGGTTCTATTTTACACAGAACTGCAAAAATTCTAGTAAGCCTTTTCTCTTGTCCTGCTTCTAACAGCTAGAAACATCAGGTGGTTTCAAAGAACCCCCCTAGGAGAATAACTGAAATGTCAGAAGGAAGAAAAGTGTTAGATACAGCTTCCTCACGCAATAAATCCCAGTATTAATAGTTTATGGGCATTGAATTTATGTGCTGCAACAAAACCAGAGCTCTGCACTGTGATCAGCATTTCCTCACATCTGAAAAGGACCTTGCTGTCCCTCTCCACCAGCTGCAATGTACCTACGTCGCACCGTCACACTTCCAGATGGCGAATGCCTTGCCAGGTTGGAAGACAGAAGACTTTTAGGGCACTCTGTTTTCACGCCTCAACTGCAAATAGGTTCCACAGAGTCACTAGCTGGGATTAACATCTGAAGAGCACAGGCTGGTGGGTTGGAATCCCAGCAGCAAGGGCTGGGAGTGGCTGTAAAGGGACAGAGGGAAAACACAGACGTTCTGTAAAAGGAAATATTTCCTTCCTCCAAAGCATAAGCACAGAAAGACTGCAACTTAAAAGTTTAGGTCACAGCAGTAACTACATGTCAGAATTCAGACAAGATACAAAGTGTTCATTAAAAGTTTCAAAGGATGAGAGTAGAACATTTTCAGACTTACCCTGCAACCTTACATTCAGGACTTGGTATTTGAGGTCAAGAAATTATAGCAGTGAAGGGTGGGAAGGAACAGAAGGGCCGTGTGGGATGAAGCAGAGTTTAATTCAGAGAGAGACTTGCGGAGATAACATCAGATCATTTCCAGCTAACAAGCTGATCAGCCACTGGATTACATCTGAGGAGCCCTGATCATTTGAATCCATTTCCAAAGCAGTAAGAGAGCCACCCAAACCAAGTTGTATTCTGCACCTAAAGGCTGCTAAAAGCTTCGGAAAAAAAAAAAAAAGTCATTCACCTTGACTCTTATAGCAATCCTGGGGCCCTATAGGGTCCCCTACATGTAAATTAATCAGCATCACATGTGCATACCACAGCATCACACCAAGGCACCAGCACAAGCATTCGGTCCCCAAGGCAGACAACTCAGAGCAGGGAGCTCAGCAGCCCGGCTGGCTGAAGGTCTTTAGATAAGGTGCTGAAACACAACACCTGCGCTTTCCATTTCCCCCAGCTGCAGAAGCAGCATATCTGCCTTGCACAGGCTTTGTAAAAATTAAAGGTGGCAGAGCACTCTCAGGCTTTCAGGTGAAAGGCAGGAGGAAGGGCAGCAGCATTTTAAGGCGCTCTATGAGCCTTACTAATATCTAATACATTCAAGCATTTTTATAAAGTTCCCAAAGGCAGCTCAAGTGTGCAGCAGACCTGCAGCTGAGAAATCCTGGAATTAAAATTCAGCTGGGTCTCAAGTACTCCTGCTAATTTGTTAGAAAAAGCATGAAGTACTCACACCAGTTCACAGTACTTTCACAACCTGAGTTGCAAGTTACATCTAGCATTCAGAGGATACCATGAAGACAAGAAATATGGCTTTAGCCAGTCAGAGGAACTGCTCTTTGGGTTTGCTGGGTCAGGCAAGACACGGATGGCATATTTGGAAAGGAAAGCTTTCTGCTTACAGGACTGCTTGGGGTTTACAATACACAGCAACAATGATTTCCCAGTGTTTTGAATGGGGAAAGTGGTCATGGAAGGCAGGAAAGGAGCACACTGAGCCAGAGGGTAAGAAATCCTGGCTCTTCTTTTATTCACATCATTGTATGATACCACTAATGACTATCAACAGGGGAATCAAAGGCAGGAATGCCCTCACATAAACCATTTATTCGGTTGGAGGAGCTAGTGGGGTTTTGTACCAAATGCTAGCTCTATTTCAAGAGAAAGTTTCTATTAGTTATTAACATTAGTAATCAGGTGCTTGGGTGGCATTCTGCCTACTGTTTCCAACAGGAAAGACCAACAGCAAGCGTTAGACTCGTGGAAGCAACAGTGAAAGCAAACAGCCTACCTATTCCGTAGCTGAAAAAAAAATTATTTTAACCCCCTCATAGTTTAAAGAAAAGACAGGAAAGCTCTAGGATTATAAATGGGTACAGAAAACTGATTTTGACCTTTGCACTAGGAGCTGAAGGTGATGTTTCACTACCCTCAAAATTTGCAGCAACTTTATTTCTCCCCTTCCTTGGATACAACATTCGCTTTATCCAATACACATGACAGGGTTCATAGATCTTAAAGTGCCTGACAAACAGGAGATAGACAGGCACACAGCCTTCTCCATGGAAATGGGATCTAACATACAAAACAGGCACATGATGGCACAAGAGGTGAAAGCCCTGGCCACAGGAGCACCTTTATCCTCATCCCATTGCAGAAATAAGAGCTCAGGGAAATAAAAGGTAATAAAAGGGTGCCACAAGCACCCTCTTTAATCCATGGTTTGGCAGCGACCAGAACAGGTTAACATTTTTAAGGATGCCAAACAAGAATGTCACAGCCAAAGATGCTAGAGAGTCACAGTCACAGCTAAAAGATGTATCTGCAGAAAACAGCAGGCAACAGCATCCAAAAGCCACCAAACTTCAGGCCCAGGACAACCCCATGGTGACGATGGTTTATACCCCTCCCAGCGTGGATAACGACAAGCAGGTCAGGCTTACCTGGGTGGTTATCACATATTGGTGTAACCCAAAAAGGGCTGGGTCAGCAGACAGCAAAACACCCCTGATTTATAACCACAAAATGGTAAGTCCCACAACATGTTTCCAATGGCATCAGATTTGTCTTTAGCAACCCCGAGCTGCAGCGCAGACTGTACACAATGCCTCTCAATTTTGTCAGTGGGCAGCTTTTCAAATGGAAAAATCAATACGATAAGTACACCTAAATTCCTCAAGCACTTAGAAAACTTCTCCCCAGGGTCTATTACCACCCAAGTGGTAAAGACGCCTACACCAGAGAAGGAGGACAACAAGAAGGAAAGACAGACAGAGCGTTTATTTACATAACTGTCTTTGATTGCTGGTCCTCCCCAGTCTAGCTTTTTCTAACACTGCAAAGGGTACGGTTACCAAGCGACTAAAGTCAGAGCTAACTCCTCTGGATTTGGGAGCCCAATAACAACTCCTAAATCCGTGTTTACTCACCCAAATCAAGGCAGCTTTGTTTAAATGCTGAAAACCACACTCAACTTGGGACAAATTTTTGCTGCAACAGCACACGAAGATTTCCCTGGAAGGCTGCAGTGACTGAATTGTGGTTCTTTGGAGAAAGGCGGCTTTTTTTCTTTAAGGTAGAAATACATCACACAGCAGTATCTTTTCTGCATACCTGTTTTCATTTTCCTTATCTCCAACCGGTCACGTGGCTAATGACACTACCACCTAAATTTAGCTCATTCTGTTAGCACTTGCAATCCTACTGCTGCCTGCAGGACTGCAACACACCTTTCTTCCTCTCCATCTCCCCCCTTGGGCGCACGGGGCCATTTCTCAAACGGCAAAGCAGACACCATACCAGAAGTCTCCCGCTTTCGCCTGCCACCCCAGCAGAGCCCTCGGACCTGCAAGGACAGCGCAGGCTGCCTGTTTTGTTCGGTACAACGCCCATCCCTCGCAGGCCCCCTTTGTGCTATATTACAGTGCCCCCTCGCTCGCTTTTGTCTCCCTCCTGTCAGTCAGTGCGGGCGAAACCCCATGCCAGACCAACTTTGGGAAGTGGGAACATCCTCACCCAGACCTGTGCCTTGTCGCTCGCCGGTTATAATTAAGAGGTCACAGATTCACGCATGCCTCGTCAGCAGTGGGGCTAAACGCTCACGTAAACAAGGGCAGAGCCAAACCATGGTTACTCGCCGCTTGAAATCTTTATCTAGTCGAGGTTTCCCTATTCAGCTGTTGACTCCCCTAAAACAGGCGATGACGACACTGTCCAATAAAGGCAGAGATCCTGGCCCACATCCCCAGCAAGGGAGAGGGGTCTGGAAACTGGCTCAAATCACCTTCAAAGGCAGGCCTCGCCTTAGGCCATTAAATCCCAGCAGAACAGCCGGGCTCTGCCACCAGCAGCTTCCAAAAGGAGCATGATGGAGGAAGGGAACGGGATTTCAACCCCTGGAGGACACCGTCCACCTTCCCCACACTCAGACTGCTGCACGGCGCGGGTGGAGGGAACAGGGGAAAAGGAGAAAAAAACCCCTTTCTGGGTGCCTCCGGAGCAGCCAAACCCCACAGCCCGCCGGGGAGGGGGCCAGCGGGCTGCGCAGGCCCCTGCCCCGGGAGGCCTCCAAGGCCCTGCAGCCGGAGCCAGGCCCCTCTCGGGGACACACACACAGGGCTGCCAGGCCGCGGGTAGCCCCCACCCTGAGGGAAGCGGGGGAGCCCGGGGCCGCCCCGGTTACCTTGGTCTCCTTGACGTGCTGCTTGATGCCCTCCGGGTACCACTGCACCCGCACGTAGCCCCGCCGCAGCGGGCTGGCGCGGCCCTCCTCCGCCCCGCCGGCCCCGGGGCCTCCCGACTCGGAGCCTCCCGAGCTGACGGCACCGCCGCCGCCGGTCCCGCGTCCGCCCTCCTCTTCCTCCGAGTCCGAGTCCTCGCCGTGGATGAGGCGCACCAGGCCGAAGCGCACCGAGCCGCGGTAGCGGCCCGACACCAGGTCGTGGGAGAAGAGGAGGCGCTGCGAGCCGCC
>VXBH01001792.1:85881-119655 GCA_013400035.1 Rynchops niger
GGGGGCATTACTGCATCATCCCCAGGATCCCCAGTTATGGGGGGGCAGAGATGTCCCCGGTCCCAATGCCCCCAGCTGGAGTGGCTGATGGGTCTCACCTCAGAAGCGTGTGTGCCGGGTATTCTCACAGTGAGGGGGTACAAAGACCACCCACCACCCCTCGCTCCCACCTGGGCCCCCCCTGCCCTGGCCCAGCAGCTGTCCTGGGCACAGGGTGAGGGTCCGCCCTGGCACTGGGCACTGCCCTCCAGCTGGCAGCAAAGCCCAGTCTTGATTTTATGGCTGGTAGAAGCCCTCATTTGGCAAGTGAGCCAAAGATTTGGCTTCACTGACTCAAATGTTGGGGTTTTCCCCCTCTATCTGCAGGGATTTTTGAAATAAAATGGTTTCTTGAGTGGGCAAAGGGCTAAAGGATTCCAAAAGAGCCCTCGCTGCCTGTTCTTTACCCAAAGTCATCCGGTCTCATTGCTCCACAGATATCCCCACCTGTGTAGCACTGCCTGGAATATCAGGAAAATGCCCCAAATCCTCAGTCTGCCTTGTTTTGGTGCAGGACAGACCCCAGGAGCGGCAGAACAGTGTTTTCTCTCTCGCACTCTCCCTCCCAAAAACGCAGAGCTGCTCTGCCTGGGTTGGATCATCCAGCCGGCTATCATTGCTCCTTCCAGGGTTTCTCCTTTCAGGAAAAGCAACCGGGATACAGGTCTGCGTGTGCTCACCTCCAAGATTCACCGCCCCATGAGGGAGCAGGGACACTCTCCTCAGGCCTGCTGGGATTTTCCAACCTTGCAAATGGCCCGAAAACCCTGGCAAGGGGCTGGGGCAGATGGGTGGGTGCATGGGTGAGGGATGCACTGGGAGCCGGATGGTGTTTCGGCTCTGGCCAGCTCCTTGGCTATCCTGAGGTGTGGACAGGAGGGCAGCAGGATGCTCTAAGTGATGAGGAAGTGCGAATAATTCCCGTCCTGCCTCCAAATCGGGCGGTGAAGCACGCTCAGCCTTCCCCCGGGCCAGCCCAACCTCCAGGCCAGCATTTAATGGCTTGCTACAGCATCCTTTTAAATCAGAGGGGTAGAGCGTTGACATGGTTCCCTGCCGGAGCATTTCTCGGCATCAACCCCAGGGATAAGGAAGAGAACAGAGCTAAAAGGAACCATTGGGTGGGAAAACAGAGGCAAGCCCTTGGGGAAACACAACTTAAATATCCATTCAGTGCCACGTGGTTATACAGATTTTTACAGGGATGAGCACATCTGGGAGTACAGACCTCCGTCTGCAAGCCATGACCTCCGTAAAGCAGAGGAGGTGGGGAGTGGAAAGGCAGCACATGAATGCCACCAGCACTAGGATTTCACCCTCCAACCATCACTGTGCTGGAGCAGGGAGTGCACCGCATCTCCCAGCCCACCTGGAACTCGAGGTGAGATGCTTCCCTCCCTCCCACTGAAGCCAGGGAGAATTGTGCCTTGTGGGAACGGGATCAGATCTTTGGGATGGGGAGAGGGTGCCCTCTGGCTCCGTTGGAACTGGTGGCATGTTCTTCTCAAGGTTTCAAAGCACAGCTTTTTCCAGCATGGTGATGCTTCTTGTCCTCTTCTTAACATACATCATAACGGCTGCTAATAAAATATAGATATGGGTAATGGGCATAAGTGGGTACGTAAGTGGAAACTGTCCCTCTTCAGAGCAATTACATGCTGAAGAGCAGCGGTGGGGTTTCAGGTAGCCACAAACAGCCATGCAAACAATCCCGTTATACAACTGGTGGGCTCACAGCAGGGGGATTTTAATGGGGACAAGTCAGTGCTGTTTGCTCATTAGTGGGAGTTGAGCCAGGTGTGTTTTTGCACGGTGAGCCCAGCTGGGGCTCTGCCATGCTTCCATCATGGCACTGAAGGAGAAATCGTCACTTTTTCAGGACACAACAGTACGGGGCCTGGACTGCCACAACACCGACATGCTTTGGGCATGTTACAGTCCCTGGGTATCAAAAAGAGCATCTCCCATTCTACGCGCCGAGCTGTTCACATCTCCACTGAGGGACCTCAGCAAGTCAGACCACCCTGCAAAATACTAAGGCAAAACCAAGAAGCATATTGCAGGGCATGATTTTTTTTGGTGAATGAGACTGATTCAGCAGGAGATCTGAACAGCCAGGACTCCTGCAAAGTGACACACATCAAGCAGCTCCTCCCTGTTATGGCAGTTAGATCACCAGTATCTCCCTGTCGAGATACTGGTGGAAAGCAATCCCCGTCCTTCCTCGTTGGGACTGGGCTGGAGCTGGGTGCATCTCTCATGGGCCATCTTTGCACAGGCCTTGCAGGGGTTAAGGGGCAGGTGATGGGATGCCCGCCAGGTGCCAGGATGCCCACAGGGTTCCGGGATGCCTGCAGGGTGCTGGGGTGCCTGCCAGGTATTGGGGATGCCCGCAGGGTACCAGTATGCCCGCTGGATGTTGGGGATGTCTGCTTGGTGTTGGGGTGCCTACAGGGTACTGGAAAGCCTGTGGGATGCTGGGATGCTCTCTGGGGATGCTCACAAGGTACTGGGTGCCCACGGGGTGTTAGAGATGCCCAGAGGGTACTGGGATGCCTGCAGGGTGCTGGGATGTCCAGAGAGTGCCGGGGATGCTCACAGGGTGCCGGGTGCCCACAGGGTGCTTTGGATGCCCGCAGGATGCCAGGATACCTGCAAGGTGTTAGGGATGGCTACAGGGTGCCAGGATACTTGCAGGGTGCTGGGAATGCCCAGAGGGTGCCAGAGATGCTCACAGAGTACAGGGATGCCCAGAGGGTGCCAGAATGCCTGCAGGGTGCTGGATACGCGCAGGATGCCAGGACGCCCGGAGGGTACCAGAATGTCCACAGGGTGCCAGGGATGCTCACAGGGTGCCGGGGATGCTCACAGGGTGCCAGGGATGCCCGGAGGGTGCCCGGTGCCCGGGCTGCGGCGGGGCTCTGGTGCCACCTCGTGGGCTGTCGCCTCCCGCCGCCGCTCAGGGTCCGGCCGGGGAAGGGAGAGCACGGAGCCGGTTCCTTGGTGCGGAGGGGGCGAAGTTTTGCTGGGCAGCCCCAGCGCCTGCAGAGAGGGTCTGGGGCGGCTGGTGGAGCTCCTGGGTGAGAGGCAGGCGAGGTCTCAGCACCAACCCCCCCCGCTCTGCTGTGCAGCTCCTCCTTGGCCAATCCTCCCAAAATTTTCCCTTTTGCTGCTTCCTAGGGGAACACGTGTCCCTCTACCACCTTCTCAGAAGAGCTGGTGCCTTCAGAAAAGGTGATTTGGAGTAGAGCTCGCTCCTCGGGTCCCAGGGAATGGCTCCAGAGCCTCCCACAGGGACAGGCTGGGAGTTTATCACCGTCGCACAAACAGCTTAGCAGGAATTGCTGTGCCCTGGTCACATCAGGGAACAGAAACATTAGCAAGTGATGCAGCATATGGAAATTTTTCGTCTTGTCTTGGTGAGCCCAGCAAATCTCCCAAGGCCGGGCAGGCAGGGGAAAGCCTCTCGCCTCCGAGAGGGGCCCCTAGCAGTGCCTGATGCCCCCATCCTGCATTGGATTACCCAGCCCTTCCCTCCTTGCTTGTGCTGCCCTCTTCAAACACCTCTGCCCCCCACAAAATGGCCTCGGAGTGACATCACCTTGTATACATACAACTTTATGCAAACACAGTCCTCCTCCACACTCTCTCATCCTCTTCACTGAGACCAAATCCCCTGATGGGGCTGGTCCAGGCCCAGCCTTGCTCTGGGATGCAAGATTTGGCTTCCCTGTCGGTGGCATCTGGTCCCCAACTGCCTCCATGGGGTCACCCTGGCTCCCCACCAGCAGTGGGCTGGACCAAGGGCAGGAGAGCTCCTGCCAAGCTGTAGGAAGCAGGATGCCCCAGCGACAATCACCCAACTGCCACGTCCCAAAGTCAGAACTGGATCCAAACTGCTGGGAGGTCTGGAACTGGAGGGTGGTGGGTGCTTCTGCTGAGGCCCTTCCCATCTGCCCGGCTCTCTCCTCCCAGAGGACCCCCCGCAGCCCCCGCTGAAACCCATCTTCCCAGGGATTGTGTCCTGAGTGGCCATGACCTAGTTACAAACTACCACAGCCCCACAGAGAGAAGGAAAGGAGGCTAATCACCACCGGTGCCTGTGCTCTAGGGAGGGGATAAAAGAGGTCCCAGCCAGTTTCTGGCCCCCCTGCCTCCTGCTTTTGGCTGAGATTGCTGTGACCAAGCAGACATGGGCAGAACAGCCTCCTTCTCTGCTTGTTTTCTTTCCTCAAAGGCCCACGCAGAGGAGTACGATACCCCCAGCCCTGCAAAGGCATGCATTGATCTAGTATAGGTCAAAGCCAGAGTTCAAAGGTGCTTCCCCAGACCATCGCTGTGATCCCAAATCAGCCTTGAAGCAGCACCCCTTCATGCCTTCCCCAGCTCCCCAGCACTCTCTGCGGAGGGAATCAGCCCTGCATCCTCACAGAAGAGGCATCGGCTGCACTGGTGGGCCAAAAGGAAAATGCCAGAGGAAATTCACATATGTGCATATTTGCATAATTTCTATATATACATTTATATATACACACACACACTAACACTTCAGAGCCAGCCCCTCTAGGGTCTATTTAGAGCCTAGGGCTGGGGTCTGGGCACCATCCATAGAAACCCCATGTTGCTATTTTGGAAAAGCATCATCTTGCAGGCTCCTAAGTCACCAAATACCCACTCCAGTGGAGAAGCTGGAGGCACCCTGACTTTGCAGGACGTGCAAAGCAGGTCTGCTCTTAGCAACTCAAGAGGGGAGAGCATCAAGGGATAAAAGCAGCAAGTAACCAGCCTGGCAAGTGCTGAGGATACTGAGTATGGCCAAAGAGCTGCACCCTACTGTGAAGTTACAGCGATGACGAGCACTTGTGTGCTACCAGTCGATGGCAGATGACACAAAGGCAGGAGACAAGAGAGAATGAAATAAGAGCCTGCAGCTGACCTTGCAGCGATGCCAAACTGCAGAGCCCTGCTGCCACCTGTGTTATGCCATGGCCAGCAGAAAAAGTGTCAGCCTCTTTGGGTATGTGGGTCCCCACGGCTAAGGCAGGGGAAGGTGTAAAACAGGGATGTAAGCAGAGTGTCCAGCTTGGTAATTATGTGAGTAATTATGTGAGTTTGGGAGATAAACTTCCTTGGATGGTGCCATACAGGGGAGGACCCTAATGCCACCTGCTTCCCCTGTGATGGCAGACCCTGCCCCTTGAGGCCAAGGGACTACGAAGGCTGCAGCCACCAAAAGCAGCTTAATCCCCCCGAGCCCTGGGATAACCTGGCGCTGTAGCGGGGACGACGGCAGAGCACGGCACAGCTGAGCAGCTCCTGGGCTGAGTGTGTTGCTTCATTCCCAAGTCCCGGCAGAACGTGGGGGACAAATACTGAATCATCTGCCTCCCACGTGCCGCCCCTTGATGCAAATCCTGCCCAGACATAATTGCCGTCTTCCTGAGCGAGCACCCCAGCGGAGGGACCAGCCGGGCTGCGGGGCCGCAGTGACAGCTTGGGGCTCTTTGAAGATGCTGAGAGAGCTGCTAAATATGTAAATCTCAGCACGCTGCTGTGGCTCTCGTTTAATGGAGTTTTTGACCCTCTGCAGCTGCGTAGGGGCAGGGAGAGACAGACCCAGCTAAAACCACCGAGAGCAGCATCCCTGCTTGAATATTCCAGCCACGGGCCAGCCTCTGCTCTGCTGGGCTTAGTTTTAATGGCTGGGATTTGCTCTGAATTGCCATTTCTGAAGAGCCGGGTTATATTTCTCTTTCAATTCCATGGAAAAAAAACTTAAAAGAGGGAGATAAGGGGGTAGCTCTGGGTCACTTTGCCCATGGCTGGAAACTAAACCAGGTCCTGAGCTCCCCTGGAAATGTCTCCAGTGGAGCAAGCCAGCTCTGCCTCCTGCTCCAGGCTTCTTCCAGGGCTGCATCTGGTTCATGATGATAATGATGATGCCAACGTTTTTTAATTATGATTTTTGCTGACCTTCCCAGTCATTTCCTTTCTAGGAGCTCACGCCTGGGATAATCCCCCTTTTATTACACATGTCCTGATTGGGGACAAATCGTGCTGGCTTTGCCTGTCCAGGTTTTTATGTAATAGCTCCCAGGGGTGGCGGGCTGTGCAGGGGAGAGATGCTTGGTCTTTGGAGCAAGCTCCTTGGGGTAAAAACCTTAGATCTNCGGCAGGGCTGCCTTCAGCTTCCTATGAGCTCCCGGTGTTGTCAGAAAGGTCTGGATCAGGCACCATACGTTGCTCTCCTTTCCTCCCTAAGTCCTCTGCTCTCCCTGCCCATCTTGCAACGAGGTCTCAGCGCAGAGCAATCAGCTAAATGCTTTATCCCTCTGCAGGCGGTCACGCTGCGGGGGGGAATAATAAAAGCCTAATGGGATCCTTTTGCTGGCCTGTCACCTTAAAGCCTCTCACCTCTTCCTGTCTTTCATCAGGGTTATAAACTCCTTACGGTGTCATCACATGCTCCATAAATAACAAATATATAAGGAGGGGCTGCGGAGGGTGCGGCAGACAAAGAGGAGGGGAGGCAAAACCCCGGGTCCTCCTCTCCTGCCGGGACGGCACCGCTGGAGCCAGGCGGGCAGAGGAGCGGCGCGGAGTCCCCTCTGGTAAGCACCTACCTTTCTGTTGCATCCTGGCAGTACTGACAGCCTTGGGGACGGCCGGTGGTCCTGAGGCCACTGCGACTTGCCAGCCCCAGTATCCCAGGATGGGGGGAATTGCCCCAGAGGGGAGTGAGGTTGGTGCACGGAGGAACTTAGATTGCCTGAAAAGTGACTTTGGTGGAGGTAAAAGCGTGGCTCTCATCACAGCCCCTGTCCCATCCCTACACTCCCAACACGTTCTATCAAAACCTGGGTGTAGGGACTCTTCTCACTGAAACCTTCCGTGTTCGGGCTGTGGTAAGAGCTCAGGCTCTTTAGCAGAGAATATTTGGCTTCGAAACGGGGTGAACAACTCCTTACTATCAACTCAATTAAAAATTCAAGCTCCAAATCCAAGCAGACATAATAAAAAGATGCTGTTAGGGGATTACTGTAGACTTGCCTGTTTATTTACATGCGAGCACCTCTCTGGACCGTGCGGATGCTTTGATCTCTAGTGCACAAACACAAGGGAGGAAAAAATTCACAGAGGGAGCTTTTGGTACGCTGCTACATGCACACTAATGTATCGGGCTCATCTCAGGCAGGTTTGGCAAGGAGCTACAGGATAAGATTTAGCTTGGGGTATAAGTGACATGAGCAACATACAGGAGGCTGTGTCGGAGCATTGGAAGACAGCTATCTGAAGCCAGGGAGAGAGGATTTTCCTCCTCGCTCTGGTTCTTACTTACTCTGTGACTTAGGGGGAGTTCCCTTCACCCCTGCGGGTGGGATGCTGCCCAGCTGTAACTGCACTGCCGGGACCCCCATGGGTGCGCGGGGCCCAGGGTCGGGCTGGGGAGGGCAGCTGGTCCCTCTGCAGGCTGTATGTATCCCCGCCCCGCCCCCGCAAAAAAGACTTTTGCATCTGCAGGGAGCTGAGAAGCAAAGCAAAAAGTTCATTTCCAGAAAACAAAGACAGATAAACCAGCCCTCCAGCTGTATAACCTGTGTTGCCAGGAATAAAGTGCCAGAGGGGAAAAAAATAGAAGGAAAACAGCTAAGGAGCAGCCTTTCCCCATCACCGCCTTGTGCTCCAGGATGCTGCTGATTGGGGGTCTCGAGAAATTTCTAAAAATAGCTGGAGGGAGCTGATTCCCCTTTCCCAGTCTTCTGTAAGGGGAATTGAGCAGCCACTCGCAGCAGGGGTCTTGAACTGCCCCCCCCCACCCCGAGCTCTGTGGACGTCCCTGTAGAAACATTCCAGTGTTCAGTACTTTACAGCCTTTAAACCGTCTGGGATACAGACGGGATACAGACGTGCTTTCGGACAGTGACCTGGCTAACAGCGGCTGTCAGTGAGCAATAATTCCTGCTCCGTAATTCCCACAGCAGCCGAAGCACCAGCCCTGCCCCAGGCCGTGCTGGGCTGGTCGCTCTGCCCGGCCATCCCTGCCCAGCACCCCCAGAACCTGCCCCAGGCGCTCAGCGCCGCCCAGGATCAAACCACCCCTGCATTTTCTAGGTGCCCAGAGCCTACCCTCCTGCCTGCTCGGGGATTTATCCAGGTGGATGAACCCCTAATCCAATTAGCAGGATGAGGAGTTCCAGAATATTTGATAATAAGCTCTACAAACCCCCAGAACCCTGCTCTCCCGCCCCTTTACTTCTCTCCTACATGGTTCCCAGGAGGATTCCCATCACCATTTCAGTTAGTCCTTGCACTCACCCCTTGGTGAGCAGAAACGGCATTGGGGATGCTAAATAATCCCCCCACCAAAGAAACCCCCTCTCCCTGATGGAACCCAATCCCTTAGGATACACATCCACTGCCAAACCCACAGTTCATTGGAAATAAATCACGACAACACCCCATCTCACCCCACACTGGATAAAACAGACGTTTCAAGCGCCCAGCCCTCGGCATTTCAGGATGGAAAATTCCCAGCTTGCGCTGGTTCTGCCCTGCGCAATGCTTGTGCTGGTAACGCTTTTGTTTCTATAAATCCTATTAGCTGGAGGCAAGCCTATAATTAGCAGGGAAAGCCGGCACCTCTCAAACAATAATCAAAAATGACCTGGCTTCGCACTGGCTTTGCTGCAAATTGCTTGAATATTGGGCCGAGCAGGGACAGACGGACGGCTCAGGGAGCTCTTCCCACTATTTCTGCCTGCGGGAGCTGTGTGCTCAGCAAAGTTAATCGCTCAGTTTGTGGTTCTCTCTGGATTTATTAACTTGGTTTTCTTGCACACGAAACAGGAGGCAGACTGAAGCCACAGGCTCTGATCCAGGTGGAGGGATTTGGCCGGGCTGTGCAGGATGGGCGCTGCTGGATGAGCTTGGGGGCCGATGACCCTTCTGGGGGGAACCAAGGGGTCTGGGGTCCTGTATCGCAGGTGGCATGGCCTGGGGTGAGCTGTACCCGGGGGGATCACACTGCCCAAAGCTCCCGGGACAGGAGGCAAAGCCTGGGGACACCTCACCCAGTGGGATGCGCAAGGCTTGTGGCAGCAGGTACCCGCTCGTCCTGCCGCTGAGCCATCTCAGCTACGTCTGTGAGCACGGACATGACCTAAGAGCCCAACAGGGGCTAAGCTGTGTCGCTTACACACTGAACGAGCCAGAAAAGGAAGTAAATCCTGGCAGCTCAGGCTACACCGCGGTGCACGTATGGTGACCTAGCACTGACTCACGTACAACCATGCAGCACCGCACAGAGCTTTCACCCAGAGATGCTTATTTTGCAGCCCCTCAGCTTCCCACAGCCACATCCCACCCTACCTCGCCCCAGGGCAGGGGCTGGACTCGCCGCAGGGCTCTTCTGCCCATCCTGCTGCCTGGCTTTGCCACAGGCTGGGGCGGGAGATGCGGCGCAGGATACCAGGGTGGGATGCTCAGCCCCACGCCTGTTCCCCCTGCTCCAGCTCCGACAGCCCCTGTCCCTGCTGTATCCCACTGCCTGGATGTTGGCAGCTGGTCATCAGGCTTTTTGTCCTCCATGTCCCTGTGTCCACGAGTTTGCTACAGCCCACGGCCAGGCTCCTGCACTGGCCACAGCTCACAGCGACAGCAGATGGGCAATGGGGTCACTGTGGGCGGGTATTTGCTCTGTGTGTGTGTGTGTGTGTGTGTGTGTGTGTGTGTATATATATACATACAACTAGGTATAGGAAAAGAGTGGCAAGCAGCCTAACCCTGTGTGTGATCAACAGGTATTTTTGGCGGCCAAGAGCACTGGAGGAGATTGGCTGAAATAAAGGGTGCCGTGACGCTGCCAGGGCCAGGAGCCGGCAGAGGCTGCCACAAACGGAGGGAGCGGTGGGAAGCCGAGCAGCAGGAGGAAGAGGAGGAGGAGGATGTCAGCACTCAGCGCATTGCCTTTCCTAAAGCCCGTTCACCTGAGGTCCCCCCAGAGCTCGCCTGGGGGCCAGCGCCGCCACACGCTGCCGGCCAGCGAGTTTCGCTGCCTCAGCCCTGAGGATGCCATCAGCGTGTTTGAGATCGAACGGGAAGGTAAGGGGCTGCCCCGGGGAGGTCCTGCCTGGTGGCATCAGCTGGAGATGCCCCATCCCTTCCCTCCACCCATCCCTTGTGCTCCTTGGGGACATGCTGGGGTGGCAAAACCCCCACTCATGCTCTTGTGGGCGATGAGGGAGGGAGACAGCGACTGTGACTCGTGGCCAAGCCACCATGGGCTCCTTAACAAGGTGGGGGAGGCCGTAATTAAGGAGATGGAGAACTACAGCCCCCAGCTGCCCAGGGTGGGGAGAATGGGAGGTGACCCCGGACCAGGAGAGTGGGGAGCAGCTCTCCCAAAACAGCCCTGCCAGAGGCGAGCGGGCAGGAGAAGGGGAAGGTGGGGGGAAGGACACTGTGCTCAGCCTCCTGTTGCACAGGGGCACTTTGAGATGCACCCCCAGCAACACCCCCCCCTCCATCCATCCCAGGCACCCCAGTGCCCCTCACCCAGACTCACCAGCCCATTTCTCCCTCCTCTCCAAAGGGCAGGGGCAGGCGGGGAGACGCCAGGCAGGAGGGCTCAGCTCAGCACCCGCTGCTGCAGCCCTGGAGTCAGCGAGGAGAGCGGGGAGCCGGTCCCTGGGCTGGGGAGGGCTGCCTCTGGAGGAGCAGAAATGCTGCCTGGAATCATCCACGTCTCTTAGAGCTCCTTCAGACGAAGCAGGCAGCAGCAAACATTCCATCTCTCCCCATCACATCCCATGCTGGGGGGTTGACAGGATCCCCCTTACTGTACTCACTGCCGTCCCCCTCCAGCCTTTATATCCGTCTCTGGGGACTGTCCCCTCCACCTGGATGAGATCCGCCACTTTCTGAACCTGTGCCCGGAGCTCTCCCTCGGCTGGTTTGAGGAAGGGCGGCTTGTGGCGTTCATCATCGGTTCCCTCTGGGACCAGGACAGGCTCAGCCAGGTAAGAGCCAGCCCCAGTTCTTCCCAGCTCATGTCCTGGCAGAGGCACCGCCAGGGCCTGGGGACAAGGAGAAGCTCCCCGGGGCCCTGAGGCTACTCACCAAGTCTTCTCCCAAGACTCATTGCTACAGGACTGCTCTGGTGGAAATGAACTTTCTCATTAATTAATTTTACTGATGCTGTTAAAAAAAAAAAATATGCTCAATAATTCCCCACAACGTTGATTTTAAAATTAAAAAGCCTGCAGGGATGATGGGGTGGGGGTGAAGAGGGACGGCACCAGGACCCTTCTCCCTTTGGTGGGGGAGGATGCGGATGCTGGTTCATTGGGATGGGGAACCAAGACACATGCAGGATGGGACCCCCCCGGTCACACTAACCCCCCCGTTCCCCCCTCGGCAGGCGGCCCTGACCCTGCACAAGCCGCAGGGCACGGTGGTGCACATCCACGTGCTGGCCGTGCACCGCACCTTCCGGCAGCAGGGCAAGGGCTCCATCCTCCTGTGGCGGTACCTGCAGTACCTGCGGTGCCTGCCCTTTGCCCGGCGCGCCCTGCTCATGTGCGAAGATTTCCTCGTGCCCTTCTACCAGAAGTGCGGTTTCGAGGCGCTTGGTCCCTGCGAGGTGACAGTGGGGGACCTGGCCTTCATCGAGATGCAGCATCCCGTGCGGGGACATGCCTTCATGCGCAGGAACAGCGGCTGCTGAGCCCCCCGCTGGTCTGGCCCTGCCAAGGGGGGCTGGAGAGAGGCTGCCAGGGCAGGGGATAAGGGGCTGCGACCCCTCTCCACCCCTTCCATGGCTGTACATCTTCTTTGCTAGCCCTGGCTACAACTCATCCCCTCTGCCACATCTGCCTTCCGGCCAGACCAGCCCTGGTCTGTGGCTGGGGACAGAAATCTCCAGCCTGGCCCCGCTGGGAGCACCGACCCCCCCTGGTTTCCACCAGGGGTTGTGCCAGCAAGCCTGGGTGGGCTGCAGGGCCACATGTTCCCCCCCCCCGGCCCTGGGATGGAAAGGCATTGCCCTAGGAGCAGCTGGAGGGGCTCTGCTGATTTACGGGCACTCACAGCCACGTTTTGCTGAGACACCCAGCAGAGCCTGTACACGCACATGTCCCCAGCCCTGCACCCCCTCCCACCGCCACCACCACGAGTGAACCACACCACGGCCAAAGCCCCCCCAGCACCTCCCAGACCAGGCAGGGGTCCCGGCAGCCCCCTTGCTGCCCGCAGACATCTTTCCAGACCCCTTGGAGCACAACCCCATCCACACATTGCAGAGCCTCCCTGGGGGGCCAGTCCAAACCAGTTCCCCGCCCCGTCTCCCAAAATCCATGACCAGACCAGGACAAGCCTTCTGCAAATGCCTCCGGCTGTTGTGAAGCACCAAATAAAGACGTGGCGGTGGTTTTATACGCAGCCCGTGTGTGTTCCTGCCCGGCTCTCACTGCCACCTCACCGCGACAGCCGGAGGGAGGGCACCAGCCGGGATGACAGGAGCCATTCAACACCCTTTGGGACATCCCAGCTTCAGGGGAGAGGGGGCAAATCCAGCCCCGGGTTATTCGATGAGGGGTGGGATGCAGGCACGGGCGGCTCTGCCCTTGGGAAGGGTCAGGAGGCTCCATGCATCATCATCTTCCAGGTATTCGGCTTCCCCTTCTGCTCGAGACCCTCCAAACCGTGTCCCCCTCCCACAGAGGGGTTTTAAGAGGTACCAGGGGACAGTACAGCCCTGCACATCAGAGCACTGTCCCCAGGCACTGCCAGGTCATCCTCCCTCCCTGCCACACCGACCATCCTCAAAACAACCAGCATCCCCTACAAGTGCCACAGCCCCATGGCTAAGAAGGGAATAGAGGCCTTGTGCGTCTCATTAAATACAAGTAGAAATTTATTAAGAGGGGAAAAAAACCCACAGCTTTTAAAAAAAGTATCAAAAAGAGACAAATGAGGTGAAGTGGCTGTTTTAAGGCTGGAGCAGCGACCAGAGGGACGGAGCAGGGCTGAAAACTGTCTCGTGGTGGAGGGAGGGATGGAGGGAAGGATGCAGGGACCACAGAGCTCCTGGAGCTCAGCCGGAGCGTGGTTGTGGACAGAGGGAGCCAAGCTCCCAGCCCTTGAATACTCATCGCGGGACATCCCGGCTGGGGGATTCACACCTTCCCCCATTTAACAGCACTGAGACCCACCAGCACCGAAGCAAAACACATCAGGGGAGAGACAGCCTGGCACCAGCCCTGCTCCAAACCAGCCCAGCGCAGTCACCCGGACCCCAGGAAGGACCTGCCTTTGCACTGGGGCCGGTGGGAGGGAGGAGGAGATGCTGGGAACAGCAGCCCAGGGCAGCCTTGGGCAGGGAAGGCAAGTGGCCCCGTCCTGCGCATTTCCTTTGAGGCAGGGAAGCCACCTGGGTCTCTGTGCTTTGAGAAAGGGAAAGGGGTAACAGCAGGAACTTGAGGCAGAAGTGAAAGGTGGGAGCACTGATGGCTTCCCAAAGGGTCTGCGAGCTTCAGGAGCAGCCACATAAGGCCCCCAGGGTGTTTTTCTCCATACCTGCCTCCCAGCATGGCACTACAAAGACTGTTCGTGCCGCTTCTCGGCTTCCAAAAAGGGAATTTCACTGAGATAAGGGGAAAAGGAGCCCCCCTGCACCAAGTCCTGCATCTCCATCTGGTGAGAAGCCCATGTGGGGAAGCACAAGCCTCCTTAAACAGCCTCAGATGAGCATCAGATGCCAGAGCAGGGCCGAAAAATACCTTCAAAGCTCAGCTCTGAACACCTCAGAGCCATGGCAGGGGTCCCCAGGGAACCCAAAGCTGGGGGAACCCTCGGGCCAAAGAGCTGCGGATGAAAAAAAAAAAAAAAAANAGAGGGGGGGATAAAAAAAAAAAAAAAAAAAAACAAACCACCAAAAAACTGCCCCTGCAAAAAAGGGGGTCGTGTTCACAGTATGAGCTGCAGCACCCATGGGCACACCGAAGTGGGACGGGGCAGGGGCACAGGCAGGAGACCTGGGCAGCTTCAGCCCTGGGGCCGGGAGCCCAGCCTGGCCGAGGGTGCACCAAAAACCCACTTCCCTGTCCCTTTCCCCACAGAGGCAGCAGCTGGGGTCCTGGGTCAGTCCCCGAACCAGTTATGGCTTGAAAAGCCAAAAAGCGGCCCCAAAGGGGTGCAAGGCAGGGTGGCTCGGGCCCCGCTCCCCACTGCATCCCCGGCGTTTAACAGGGGTGAGCCCAAACCCACCAGCCCCGGGGATGAAGCCGTGACCGGGACCTGCCCCATCCCAGCAGGGAGGGCGAAGACCAACCATGGAAAGCATCACTGCTGGCGCCTCTCCCAGCCCCGTCCCCGCCGGCGGGGTCAGTGCAGGACCTGCTCCAGCTCGTACTTCTCGCAGAACTTGCTGGTGAAGGGCAGGCAGGTGAGATACTCGATCCAGCGCCAGTTCACAGGGTAGACGTAGAGCCAGACCACCAGCGAGGCGAAGAGCCCCACGAAGACCAGCAAGGAGACGATGATCATGGCTCGCTTGCGGTACTTGTCCACTGTGCCGAAGGTGATGTAGGGCAGGAAGGCGAAGGAGAGGAGGAGGCCGCTGAGGAAGCCGAAGAGGTGAGCGATGTTATCAATCCACGGCAAGAGGCCGCAGACGAAGAGGAAGAGGACGATACCGAAGAGGTTGAGGAAGGCTTTCCAGGGTTTCTCCAGCACTTGCCAGCTCTGGAAGAGCTCCACGAAGAGGCAGGCCAGCAAGCCAAACTGGGACCCAGCGGGACCCACCTGCGGGGACGGAGGAAGTCACGGCCAGACCCTGCGTACATCACCCCAGATATGTCCCCATGTCCCCAGGGACTGTCTTCACCCGTTGGAAAACGCATTTGGCTCCTGCCACCCTCTGAGGGCTGCACTCCACAGCCCAGGGCTCAGTGGTGGCAGCCCTGGCATGGGAGGAAGAGGAGGGGAGTACACCAGCGCTGTTTCGGCAGAGCCAGTGCTTTTGGTGACTCAGCAGACAGGCAGCATCACCCCCTCCCAGGCCACAGCCCCGCTGCGGGCCCCGTCCTGACGCACCCCCGCGGGGATTAGGGTGCTTGGTGTGATCTCATTTAAAGCCTAGCAGGGTTTCGCTGCCAGCAGATTAGCCATCTGCCCACCCGGGGACCCCACACGCACACCGACACGTGGCCACCCGTGACCCACGCAGCATGTGTGACCCCCGCACATGGGGCAGAGACCCCCCCCGCCATCCCCACCGTGGGGGCACCAGCCTCCCACCACCCCCGCAGCAAAACCTGCCAGAGGCTCAGAGATCTGCCCTGATGGCTGCAGCCCGCTCCCCAAACCTCTGCTAGGACAAGGATGAGTGTCCCTTGGTCCCTGGAGAGCCGGCTGGGGTCAGGGTGGTGTGGGCAGTACCCCCCCCAGCCCTCACCTCCGCCCTGTATGGCAGGAAGATGGCACTGGCCAGATTGCCCGTGATGCCGCTGAGGATGAAAATGATGGAGATGCGATGCCAGCCTGCCAGCTTCTCCAGGTCCCTCAGCACGGTCATCTGGAAAGTCACCGACACCAGGCAGTGGATGATGCTGGGGGAAGAGACCCTGCGTTAGAGACCCCTGCCCTGCCGGAGCCCCTGCCCAGCCCTTGGGGCATGAGACATCTTACAAGACACCCTCCACCGATGGCATGTGTCACTGCAGTCTGGCGGTGTCTGCCCCTCTTCTCTCCCAAGCCATCAGGGATCATGGACCTTCCCAATGGATACCCCGCTCCCTTGTCACCCCCCACCCCCTGGAGACAGTGGGGGCCGCGACTCACCCGGCATGCAGGAACAGGGACAGCCACAGGCGGTAGAACTGGTCGGGGACCTCTGGGTTGAGGAAGGGCAGGAGGCCGCAGACCTCGTCCAGGCAGTGCACCTGCAAGGGCCGGAGGGGTTTAGAGGGTGACAGGGGCTCAGCCCACACCCCAGAGCCACAGGGAGCAAAGGATGGGTCACAGGGATGCATGGGCTGATGATGACATGTGTCAGTTGTGGTGGACACCCCTAGTGGTGCGGGGCACCCACACTGCCCGGCTGCTGGGGAGGGAGCAACCGAGCACCCCCAGTGCCCCAGGAGATGCTGAAGGGCCGTTTTCCTGCCCAGGATGTGCCTTTCCCAGGGATACTGGTGCTGCCCGGGTGAGGCTGGCTCAACTCCTACGTTTCCTCCTGCCCCACACCGGCAAGGCGGGCACAGAGTGGCAGCAGGAGTCCGGCCAATAGCTGGGCAAGTCCCTGCATTCTGCATTCCCCCTGCTCACACCCATCCCAACCACATCCCAGGATACCATAAAACCCCTTGGCATCCGCAGGTTGATGCGTGACCCAGCTGCTAGCATCGCCTCCCGCATCCCCGGCCCCGCTCACCTGCGAGCAGAGCGTCGCCTCCTCATGGAAGTAGCCGTGCATGAACTCGCAGTACTCCCGCGTCGTGATCTCGCAGCTGGACAGAGGGCAGGCAGCGGGCTCACTCGGGGCAGGGCTCGCTCCCCGTTCCCCCGAGCATCCCTCTCCGCTCCCAGCAGCTGGTTCTGCTGCCACCATGCTTCCCACCCCCACAAGCATCCATAACCTCCCTCTCCCTTTGGCACAGGACGCAGGGTAGAGGAGGGGAGCCAAGCTCAGGGTGGGTGTCCCCATCGCTGTGACCCACCTGCCCTTGGTGCCGATGCAGCAGGGCCTGCCCTTGATCTGGCAATCCATGTGGGCGAAGCCCGTGTGGTTGGTTTTGGTCTCGTAGGTGCAGATCTACAAGCAGGAGGGAGAGGAGCCAAGGTCAGGGTCTGGCCACAACCTCTCCCCGAAGCCTGGCCTGTTGCCTCCCATGGAGGCTGCCACCATGGTGCCACCCAGCCCGCGGTGGCAGCCGGCTCTTACTGGCCACTTGGTGATGTCATCTGGCCACACATGGGGTGGGTTGGACGCTGGCTCCTCGCATGTCCTGGAGGGAGGAGGTGGATTGGGGGTCAGGACGGGTTCCCCCAACACATTCCTCCTGTCAGACTAGTAACCCCCTTTGGGCACAGACACCCCCAGGACCTGCCCCTTCCCTGGGCTTGGGAGGGATCCTGCACATTGGTGTCTTACAACACCCCACCGCAGCACCTTCTGCAGGTGAACCCCGGGGCGCTCACATCTGTCAAGACAACCCCATCGATGCCCCCTCGCAGCATCCTCCCCTGACCCCTCGCAGCATGCCAGCAGGCAGGGGCCAGCGCAAGACAACAGCATCACCCATTGCTGCCTACATTTAGGACAGAGCCCGCCTCAGTTTCCCCACCGATTCCCTTTTCCTTACCACTCTCCTACAGTGTGTAAGAGCCCCCCAGCCCCTTGGACAAGAGGATTCAAGGCATCCAAGCTGGAAATGCAGCACCTCCGTTGTGCCCTGCATACAGCTGGGTGACCACAGTGCCTGTCCCCAGCTGCCATTCCTACCTGGGGTCCTGGTGACACACAGCCCCCGATGTCCGCTTCTCACCCCGGCCCATGGCTGGCGCGTTGGTGCCCGGCCACTTGATGAACGTTGCCAGTGTCTCCTGGGGAGGACGAAGGGACTGAGGATGGGGCAGCGAATGCACCGCCCTGACCCCGCACGCATCCCACCCTGGTGCTGTGCAGGGCAGAGATGATCTCCCTCCCATTTCCCCAGGGGTCCCCAGCGGTGCCCATGGGGGTGGTGGCACCCACCGAACAGTCCTGCGGCAGGGTCTGGATGCAGCCCGAGTTGTCGTTCTGGACGCAGCAGCCGGAGCTGCGCTCCCGGTCCCGCTCGCGCTGGATGAGACGCTCCACCTGCTGATCTTTGCGGATGCAGGGGGAGAATTTGGCTCCCAGGTGGATCAGGTCGATCTGTGAGGGAGATGCCAGTCCAGAGGATGCTCCATCGCCCACCCTCAACACCTCTCCTCTCTCCAGCTGCCCCCGGGGAGAGCTCAGCAGGGGTAGGGGGTCCCCACAAGCGATAGCCCTGAGTCTCCGTTACCCCCATGAGGGGAAGGTGGGTGAGAAGGGGGTGGGGGCTCTTCTGACCATCCCACCATGATGCCGCAGATCTAGGAAGCGCTGCTGAGCCCCCAGCCCAGGCTGGGAGCAGGCAGCATGTCCCAGAGGGATGGGGACACCGAGAGCCCGGGACAGAAGGCTGGGATGAGGGGTTGAGCTCTGCCCCGCTGGGAAAGGAGCACCCCAGGGACCCCCATAGGCTCAGGGCAGGGGGAGCAGGGGCCGGCGGAGGGCAGAGCCTCAGTGGTCCGGCAAAGCCCTTACCGAGCTGGGCCCGATCCAGAAGTTTTCCTGCTGGATGTACTTGACACTCTCGTAGACGCCCTTGTTCCTCAGCACCTGCCAAGCCAGGCCAGGGTCAGCTCCCACCGGGGGGGTGGGACATGTGGGGGTGCAGCCCCCTCTCTCTCCACTCACGGGGGGCTGAGCAGCCCCCTTCATCTGCAGGGAAGGGCTGCGGGGTGCCTCCAGCGATGCAGGAGAGGGAGGGCAGCTCTGCTGCAAGGCCGGCACGCTCTGTGCTGGCACGCACGCTGCTGCCACACGCCACTGCTCCTCCAGCGGACGTGGACCCCCTCCCCGGGCTACTTAATGGAGCCTCTCAAACAGCAGGAGCCAGCAGCACCCCAAGATGCTCCCAGCCCTCACAGGGAGCACAACAGCATGGGACAGTGATGGTCACGGACCGCCCCCAGAAGATGGAGAAGAGAAGGCTCCGAGGACACCTTATAGCAGCCTTCCAGTACCTAAAGGGGCTCCAGGAAAGATGGGGAGGGACTCTGGGTCAGGGAGGGGAGCCATAGGACTGGGGGAAACAGTTTTAACCTGAAAGAGGGGAGATTTAGATGAGATCTCAGGAAGAAATTCTTCACTGTGAGGGCGGTGAGCCCCTGGCCCAGGTTGCCCAGAGAAGCTGTGGCTGCCCCATCCCTGGAGGGGTTCAAGGCCTGGCTGGACGGGGCTTGGAGCCACCTGGGCTGGTGGGAGGTGTCCCTGCCCAGGGCAGGGGGTGGCACTGGGTGGGCTTTAAGGTCCTTTCCAACCCAAACCATTCTGTGATTCTATGGATGCCTGCTCTTCTCTCCAGCCAGGGTACCGGGGGAGCAACACAAATGGCTGCAGGTGCCCAGGATTAATCCCAGAAGGAGGATCAACCCACACGGGTGTTGAAGGCACCCCCAGACACCCTTGCTTTCCTCAGCAGAAAGCTGGTTGCCATTTCAGAGCCAGACATGTCACTGGAGAGCTGTGACGGGACAGCCCCAGCCGGTAGCTCTTAAACTTACTAACTCTGTCGTCACGTGCTGGGCAAAGCCGATAGGGGCGATGCCGTAGGTGCCGATGACCAGCAACGTGATGAGGATGTGGACAAAGGTGATCCAGTACGTGAAATACGGCCTGTGGAGGAAAAGACCCCAGATTTGAGCAGCTCAAGGATGGCTGGGCAATGGGATGCTGCAGTCCCCCAAGCACTGAGGGGGACACACATCTGAGTTACAAGCTGGGGAGCCCTGAGCCCGTCCCATCAGTGTCCCCTCACCGGTGGCTGTCGGTAATCTCCAGCTGCGACTGCACGATGCTGCTCAGGCTGCGGCGGTACGTCCTGTTCAGCCACTTCCCCACCACCCCCAGCCCGTAGTAGCGTTTCTTGCGGTCGAAGGCGAAGTGCTTCACTTTGGAAGCGATGCGCCTGCCCCGCCGGGGAGCGGAGTCGGTGCCGGTGGAGGCCAAAGTGAGCCGGACACCGTCCTGCCTGCAGAGAGAGGAGAAAGCCATCACATCTGCCGAAAGGAGCCAGCCAAGGAGTAACCCCGGTGCAACCTCACCACCACAGCCCAGAGCTGGGGAAGGCCAGAGGATGCCTGGGATGAGGGCTAGGGACACCTCTTGGCTTCATCCTCCTAGGAGCACGCCAAAAGTGCCCAGTGCCACACGGCAGGGGCAGCTGGGGACATTGTCTTGACTGTGGCAGGGGACCTGGGCAGTCCCCACGGAGAGCTGGTACTCACGGGGTGGGCTGCTCCATCTCAGGGGACGTCCTGGCATCCTCCCCCACCGGGTGCATGCGTAAATACGTGGCAGATAGAGGCGGCGACTCGAAAACGTCATCGGGCATGGAGTATGTCTCGTCGTGCATGTCCATCTGGAAGGAGGATAGAGACGCGTTCTTGGATGTGCGCAAAGGGTGAGAAACCTCCCTCTGACCAAGCGTGTCCATCACCAGGGCAGCCTGGCTCCTCCTGGCCCCGGAGCCTGGCGAGGGAGGTGATCCCCATCAACATCCCATTAACTGCATGTCACAGGGTGCGAAATGTGCCCATGATGGCAGCGTTGCTCCCTGCCACCCCCGAGGAGCATCACTGAGACCAGGGCTCTGCAGTGCTGGGCACAGTGGCCACCGATGCCCCATCAGAGCCCTGCTCTGTGTCCAGTCCCCATGCAGGGACATCGTGACCCCTCCCCGCTCCGGCAGCCAGCGTGGAACGGCGCTTGCCTTACTGAAGAAGGATGAGTCCAGGGTATCGGCAGCATCCACCATGTCCTCGTCCATGAAGCTGGGGTACATGAAGGTCCTCCTGTTGATCCTTGGCTTGGGAGCCAGCGGCTCCAAGACAGAGCGTCCCTTTGGCAGGGGAAGCAAATGAGGGTAAGCAACCAGAAGACCCCCAGTTTCTTGTGGCTTCCCTCCCCAAAGCTGGGTGGCAAGGATTAAATCCCAAGCAGCCACCTTTCCCCTCTGTGTGGGAAGGGCAGGCAGCAGGAGCTGGCAGCAGTGTCTGCCTTTAGCTCCTCAGAGCCAGCGTTGGACCACCACCATGTTAGTCAGCACGACAAGGGAACTCTGAATGCCCTGTTCGGTCTAGGTCCCACAAATCCAGTCCCCAAGCTCGTCCAGGGCTCTCCGGGGGCTAGAATGCCGCCGGAGAAGCTTCCCCTGCAGCAAAAAAGGTCTCCTATAAAAGGTCTCCTGGCTCCCCATCAGTGAAACCCAGAAGCTGCTTTTTTTACAGGGATGCTGTGCAAGGTAGTTCCACTTTGGTGGTCCATTTTTCACCAAAACTTCTCTTTTTAAGCAGAAGTCAGGTTAAAAAAACCCCCCCACACCCTCCCCCTCAAACCTGCCCTGGGGAAACAGCAATCTTTGTACAAGGCAAAAAGCCAAGAAGGAAAGATGATGGGTGAGGGACAGAGCTGGAACTCAAGCTGGGAAAATGATGACATCCCCACCCCAGCTCCCCGAAACTCACGCGAAGAAGGGCTGCGGCCGCCTTGAAGCTCATGTGGGCGACAGACTCCCTCTTCCTGCGCGGCAGGCGGCTGTAGCCGGAGCGGATGCTGTTGAAGGACGCCAAGGAGACAACGCCAGGGGTAAGCGGGGGCAGGACGTGGTGGGGCGTGTGGGGACGGTCCGTCTCATCGGGATGGCGGAAGGGACGGCCCCTGGCCAGCGGGTCCACGATCTGGAGGAGGGAAGAGGTGTTGGTGGTGGGAGAGCAAGGCTGGGAGCAGGACCCTGCGCCCTGAGCTCTACCTTGGGCATCTTGGTGGGCTTGGGGGACTCGGTGCCTTGGAAGGAGGGCACCTCCTGGCTGGGCAGCTCCATGTCGCGGTAGGCAGGCTTCAGCTTGCCGTATCTCATGCTGCAGTGCTGCAAGCTCTTGCGTTGCCATTGCTGTCGCTTCCCCTCCCAGTCGCTGCTGACGCCGAACCATTGCGCCGTGCCCCTGGACACACGATGGGCACGCTTGTCACCCAGCTGGTCCCCCCACCCCAGGTACCACCATCCCACCTGGGCATCCCCTCCGGCAGGCAAATTGGGTTGGGGTGTCTCAGCTCAGCCCGCAGCCGGGCAAGTTTTGATGTGGCTATGGGTCGGGGAAGGGATGCTGCAGAAGGCTGTGGGCCTTCGGGTCTCTCTGGAGAGGTATCTCCATCAAGGCTCGCGCCTTGCACAGGACAGTGCATCAGCTCTGGGCTGCAGCAGACAAACAGCTCAAGGTGCTTGTAAGGTCCTACATAAACTGGGCTGAGAAATTTCCCCAGTGTACAAAATAACGGTGCGAATTAGCACTAAACAATTCTGCTGCAGGATTATCCCCAGGCAGACACTAGTGAGCCAAAGCAGGGCCACATGGAACCCTCCAAGGCGTTCCCTCCCGAGCTGCGACTCTCCATCCCCATCCCAAGTCCTCTGCCGGTACCCACAGCCACAACACCCCCATGGGGACCAAGGGACACCTCTGGTGACCCAGCCCGGCCCTCACTTGCGGATGCTCTGGGACAGGGAAGTCTGCCGGCGGAAGCCGGGCCGGCGCTCCAAGCCGTCACATCCCTTTGAGCGCGGCTCCTGCAGGCTCTTGCTCTTTCGGTAGATGGGGACTTTGGAGGGCTGGAAGACAAAGCAGGGAGTTAGGGACGGGGTGGCATATGGGGGGTCCCCCAGGGACAGCAGGCCACCAAGCCCAGTGATGGATGCAGCTCCCCATTGCTCACCTCCTTGTGGGCACCATCCTCCTCCGCCTCCCGGGGGGGGATGATGATGGAGAGGTTGGGGGGCTTCTTGCTCTGCAGGCGGCTGCTGCTGGAGCGGCTGCCCCCGTTCTTGTCGCCGGCTGACATCTCCTCTCCAGCCTTGGCAATAAATCAGTTCATGGTGGGGATCCAGAGGGGAAGATGCAAGGAAACCATCACACAAATGCAGCTAGGACCAGGGGAGATGTTGCTGGAGGCAGCATCCGTGATCGCAGGCAGCATCCCGGCAGGCTGCCTGCCTCCCCTCCTCCCCAGAGGCACGGAAGCAGCACCCCTGGGTGCTGGTCTCATGGGGACCTTTGGGTGCTGCCGGCAGCTCAGTTGCTCCCTCACCCCTCACTGCCATTAAGCACCAAAGCTGGGAGGAACCAGCCCCCAAATTTCTCCTGGGGGCTCAGCCAGTGCCGGTCCCCGCCAGGGTCTCCCTACCTCATAAGAGTGTCAGGGATCCTGCACAGCGTGACTTGATGGCAAACACCTGCGGTGGCCACCTTCTTCCTCCTGCTCCGTCCTTCACGCCTGGGAGCACGGCCGAACTCCTCCTGCCTCGCCTGGAGGGGAGAGAGGCTGCAATGAAAAGCCACGCATGGGAAAGCAGGCGAGGGCTGCAGGAGCATCCAGGATGGCGGGAGAGCTGAGCTCAGTGGCTCCCTTGGGGACAGGGCTACCGGTGGCCAGACACTGGGGACATGGAGGAAAAGCCGCTGTTTGCAAATATGCACCTCGCTCCGTGGCAGGGGAACTGCACGGGGCAGGCAGGGAGTTTGCACCCGCTGCTGCCAGGTGAAGCTCTTGGGGAGAGAGACATCAGCAAAGAGAGGGCAGGAACCGCGAGTGCCTCGCCGAGGTATTTAATAGCTGTCAGCTGGGAGAACGCCAGCCGGGCGGTCCAGCCCCAGCAAGCCAAACTTTCCGTCCCGCTGCCAAGCTGGAGACGCTGTTTGTTTTCCTCCCAGGGCAGCCAGCAATGAGCTGGAGATGGCAGCTGCTGCGGAGAGCCAGGGACGGGAACACACTGGGGTCAGGGCAAGCCTCGGGACACCCACATCCACCTCCCGCCCCGGGCAATGGCTCTCAGCAGCGGGAGCCGACACAGCCCAGGAGCACAGAAGTTGGAGCCAAACTGCGTTATCCCAAGGTGCGAGGGGACACCATGCTCTTGCATGGCCCCGCTCTTACCTTTCTATCCTGAAATCTCACCCCCAGTTGCTCCCATCACACCCTGGGCAGCCCTTGGTGAGGGGCCTCGGTGCTTCCCAGTTAAGCAGGTTTAAGACCCTGGTACCAGTCCCTGCCAGCTGCCCGTGTGGCACGGGTAGAGGGACGGAGAGGCAGCCGCGGTGACGCAGCTCCTGGGGGGAGCTGGCACAGCCCGGCGGGCACCTGCCGTCCCAGTCACGCGGCGTGGCCGGAGCAGTTTTCACGGCTCTGTGCGTTAACGCAATATTTGGCATTGAGAGAGGGGGGAGGAGGGGAGCAGCTCCCGAGGGCTGAAGTCCCCTCGGCTACATGGGCAGCGGTCACTCCCCCAGCACGTATCCTGAACCACAAGTTGTTCTACCCCATGCCAGCCAGAAAAAAACCCCCAGGAATGGTGCTGGGAAGGCATTTTCTAGCTCCCCACCTGTTTGGCGCTGGCACCCAACCCCTGTGGGGCTGGCACCGCTCTGGCCCAGCGTGCTCGGCCTGAGAACAGGCGAGCTGGTGCCTCCCCCCAGAGCAAGCCCATGGTCAGCTCAGCCCTCCGGGTCCCCTTCGCCCTCCCAGCCCTGGGATGGAGGGCTCTGCCACCAGGATCATCGCTCTCTGCCTGGCAGCCTCGGCACTGGCAGCCCTATGCCTGGCTGTGGGTCCCCAGGCACTTGGGACGGCCATGGTGGCTCTGTCCTGGGGACTGGAAAGGTGGCTCTGCCCTGAGGACAGGACAGGGAAGTGAGAGGCAACGTGCTGAGCTGGCATGGAGAGATGGCTTCTGTGGTGACAGCAGTCCAGCAGGGGTGACAGACACGAGACTCGGCACCCATGACCACGTCCCGAGCTTGGTAGGAGCTATGCTTCCAGCTGGAAGAGGGGACCCCAGGACAGCACGGTGTCACTTCAGGCTGGAAAAGATCTCCAAGGAGAGAGAAAAATGCACTGGGGGTGCTGCCATCACCCGTGGGGGAGCAAGAATTGGCTGGGGAGTGGAGGGGGGTAACTCGGTCTGGTCGATAAAAAGAGATCCCCCACCATCTTCCCTCTCAAAGCTGTCTGAAGGCTCGCCAAAGCCTGACATCCAGCAGCGAGGGACACTGCCTTTGTCCCAGGCCCCATCCCCTTCCAAGAGGGCAGCGTGTGTGGGAGCACTGGTGAGCAACTGGGATGAGGTTTTAGTCTTCACCCAGGCAAGGCACAGGGAGGGCGACCAGCACTGGCTCTGGCCCCAGGGTGAATCATGACAGATGTGACCCAAGGAAGCACGCCCAAGGAGGAAAGTGATGGAAAAAGTGATGTGGCTTGTACAAGGCGTCACCATAGGACACGCCAGGATGCTCTGAGCAACGCAGAGGGACCATCGGCAAGGCCAAGTACCAACCTGCCGGGCAGAGCTGGGGGCAAACAAGCACAACCATCGTACGAGATGCTGGAGACAACCCTGCAGAGCAGCCCTGGCTGAGGGGGATGTATGCAGTGCCAGAGAGGCTCAGAGAAGGATCGGGATCACTCTTCCCGAGCCTGTTGACGTGGGGGGAGGCACCATTACCAGCGCTAGAACAAAAGTGCATCAGGCTGGTGCAATTAAGTCAGGAGAACGCAGCTCTGAGCCACCCGAGGGTGCGGGGCCAGGAGAGGGACCCCTCCAAGCACCCGAGCATCACCCTGAGCACGATGAGCCCCTGCTCTTCCCTCTCCATCTCCACAGGGGAGCAAGAAAGGGGCCAGCGATGCCATAGAGCCCCCAAAACACCCCTGCAGCCATCGCCGAAGCTCGCACCCAGGAGTCCATTAGGCAGAGCCTGCTGCTGCTGCCCATAAATGATTCACGAGCGCGTTAAAGACCTCTCTCAAGGCTGGAGCCTCGTTAAAAGGTGCTCCCGGTTATTAAAGAGCCCTGGATAGAAAAGTCAATCGGTCCAATCGCCCTGAGCATCGAGCCCCTGCAGGCCCACACCCCAGCACAGGACCCCGAGCGGCCGCCCAGCACCTTCCCCCCCACTCTGTGCTCCCTCCCTAAAAGCTTTTTTACCATTTTCCAGTATCAAGTTTCCGATCTGAGAGAAGCAGCCCAAGACAAACAGCTCTTGAAATGAAAAGNGAAAAATACTTCTGGGGTGGGGAACTAAATCTCTTAGGACATTTCTTCTTGGAAAGCCCAGACCCGTGTGTCCCTCGTGGACCCACTCAAACAGGGAGACCTGGAGGGCACTGACCCCCCAAACCCCCATCCGCTGCCCCCCTCCTCTCAACCTCCACTTATTTTTTGTGCTTGGAGTATTTAGGCTTTTTTTCAAAAGGACAAAATACACTTTACAGCATCACGGCAGGAACCCTCCTGTCCCTAAGGCACTTCATGTCCCTGTACAGCCCTGTGCCCATGGCACAAACCCACCCCNGTTTTTTTTTTCTACCCCCACCATGGAGAAGGCAACTCCATCTTTTCCCCAATGTGCGCCAACCCCTCCTCAAGGGGACCGGACAGCAAACCTCCAAGATGCCAGGTTTCACCCCGAGTCTTGAGAGGGGACCACTGTGTTTTGGGGGTTCCGAAGTTGCCCCCTCCATCATCACTAAGCCACTTGGTCGGCACTGACACCCACAGGAGATTTAATCCCCGTCAGGGCTGCTGGGGTGGCAAGATGGGGTACCGATGGGTGGCAAGAGCCTGGCCGTGCACCTCGCCCGCGCTGCCATGAGGAAATCCCTCTCCCATTTTCTGCGTCGGGCAGGACATTGGGCAACCGCAGCCGGGTTTGTTCAGCCCGGGCGAGCTGGGAGCCGGCGGCACGCCCTGGAAGGAAGTAAAACCACCAGGGGAGATAGAGCACAGGGCTGCGCTGGGTGCTGCCGATAAAGGCAGAGCCCTGCCTGCCCGCGGCACCGGGGGGGGAAGCGAGGGCCGGGGAGGGCGCAGGGCCGCTCACATGGCTGCACAAAGCGGGCATGTGCTGGGCTTCCCCGGCCAAGGGCTCCATCACCGGGAGCACGCGTGGCCCCAGCGTGTCCATCAGTCCTGGGGGCTGCATGGAAAGGGAAGGATTTGCCGGCGGGATGTGGGAGCAGGTGGACAAAGCCACGTGGAGGATTTCCCACATCTCGGCCACAGCCTGTTCCCCACCCTCATTCATTTTTTACCAGCACAATGACCCCCCCAGCAATGCAAGTGACGGCACCCAAAGGCTTCCCAACCCGCTGGGGTGGGCGGCGAGCCCCAGTGAGCCGGGGTCCCTCTGCGTTGCTGCCCACGCACCCCAGCACCTCCTTGCTCCCCCCTTCGCAGGGAGCTCCGGGGGGGGTCCCTGAACCCCCCTTCCCGGGGCAGGGGAGCTCTTCAGGGGGCATCCCTGCATCCCCTTCCCGGAAGGCTCTGGGGGTCCCTGCTCCACCATTCCTGGGGGGCTTTCTGTGGGGGCTCAACCGCCCCCTTCCCAGAGGGCTCTGGGGGTTTCCCTCTCCCCCCTTCCTGGGGGGGTCCAGGGGATCCTCGCTCCCCCCTTCCCAGGGGACTCTCCGGGAGGGTCTCTGCACCTCCTTCCCAGGGGACTCTGGGGGTCCCCACTCCCTTCTTCCCAGAGGACTCTCTGGGGGGGTCCCCCCTCCCTCACATCACACTAACCCCAAACAGGTGGCGCCGCACGAACCCACTCTGCTTCCCACAGTGGGGATGCAGCGGCCGGGGTAGGGTGGTGTGTGCGCTGCTGGAGGGGCCATGGCTGCACAGGGGGACCCCCCCAGCCTGGCAGCCCTGTCCCCGTGCTGCAGCCCAAGCCGAGCAGGGGACGCGCACGTGGAGGTTTTGAGTCACCCCAACGGCTTCGGGAAGAGCAAAGGGCGAAAGCCTCTGCCGGCAGCGAGGGAAGCAAGGGCAGCTCCACTGGTGAAAGCATGGAGGGACCGGCTGCTCCACGGCAGCACTGCGTCACTCTCCGGACCCAAGGAAAGCTCTTTTCCAGGCGCCACACAGATTCCTCAGGCTATCAGCACTGATTTAACTTGGTTTTATCCAAGAGCTGTGCAATTACTCAGAGCTACTCCAATTCCTCGTTAGCTTGGCTTAACCGCAAGGTGTACAAGTACGATGGTGGGAGTGCTCCTGCTCCTCCTGTGCCTTCTGGAAGGGGCTGAGGGGTCCCAGGTCCTTATTCTCCCGAGGCGAGGGGTGGGCAGCCTGCCTGCAGGCCATCTGCCCGCGATCCCCACGCTGCCCGTTGTTACCGAGTTCATTCTCGCTTCCCTCTTCGAAGCAAAATTCTTGGTGCAAAAGTGTGATGGGGACATACTGCTTCCCCCAGTTCGTCTGCAAAACACTCATTTTGACAAACAACTCTTGGTGCAAGGGCTCAGGCTGGACTTGCAGACTTCCCCAATCCTCCACTGCCCCTTTTGGAGACCATCAAACCACCCGGACCAGCACTGGGCTGGGAGAAGCACCCCGTATTTGCGGAGGGTCCCCTCGCCGTGCGCTCTGAGCACCCCTGCGCCATGGGGGATGCGGCAGCGGGAAGGTGGTGCTCAGCCCCACGAGATGAGCCCTAGGCTGGTAGCAAGATGATCCCCCTTGGCTAAAACTCCCTATCTTCAGGGACAGGCTCCTTATCTCAACGCAGCCGTTTCAAGGCTCACGCAACACGGCTGCTCGCCCCGCTGGTCCCCCGTGCAAAGGGAGAGGTGCGGATGGACACCAGCAGCCTCCGATTTCCCCTAAGGAGGAGGGACAAGGACTTCACAGCCTCCCTTTGTGTCATGGATGAAGGTGGCATCTCTGCTGGCAGTGGGCTGGAGGCTGCCCCTTTGACACCCCCCATTCACCACCCTCCAGGCACCCCTGGGGATAGGAAAACCACCCCCGAAAGCCTCAGGGCTCCCCGCGGCAACCCAGGGAGGCTGCTCCCATGCCCACCTCTCCCTCCCCCCAAGCACCAGCAGCTGAACTTGGGCCATTCCTCGGCTTTGTTCCCTTCACTCCCGATGGCCACAAGGTCAGAAGCACCCAGGTCTGCACCCCGCAGAGGAGAGCCTGACCTGGAGCAGCTCATCCCCTGCAACACAGCACAAGCCCAGCATGGGGAATCTTACACCCACCGGTGCCCACGCAAACCATGGGATGCTCTCCCGCACCGCAGCATCGCCGTGGACCTGTGCCAGCAATGCACTTTGCGGCCTCTGAGCTGCCAAGAGCTGGTGGTGGGGTCTCCCCTACCATCCTGCCCACCATCCCACCCCAGGGACGCTGCATGCACAGCTCACTGCAGGGGCTTGGAGATGCTGATTTTCAAGGAGCCGTCTCCATGCCTGGCCCAGGAGCTCTTGGACTGGGTTAAGCCACCATGTGCATGAGCCAAATTAACCCCAGTCACGGCATCACCCATGGAAAAGCTCTGTGCCGGTCCCAGTAAGGCTCTCACACTGCCGAGGAGCCGGGGAAAGGGCAGAACATGCCAACGCCACGCATAGGGGATTCTTCCCGGCTGGCCGTGAGCGTGGCGTGCAGCCTTCGGGCTTACACGTAACGGGAGGTGACTCCCAGCCCTGCCCCGGCATTCCTGCGGGCTGGTGAATTACAGGGATAACCACGTCAAATCCCCATCACAAGCTTCTGCATGATGCACAGGGAGCGAAGGCAGCCCCATGGTGTGGGAGGGGGCACCAGCACATCGGGCATCTCAGGGGGCACCAGCCACATCTCCCCTGCTCCGAGCGGGTCTGTCAGACCAGACAAATGCATCAGGAATTATTATTTTTAAACAAAAGGCCAATAAAAAAAACAACAAATCACAGACTGATGGAAGGAGGGGACCATCACCCTGGGAGTTGCAGCACCCCAAAAAGGCACCTGGGGATGGGAGGGATGGCCGGGCACATCCCCAGGGTGGGAGCAGAGGGCAGGAGTATCCCGCTGAGGAGTGACCTGCCACGTGCCACCTGGCTGAGCGGGTCACCACAGGGCCGGACATCCAGCACAGGGACCGTGTCCCTCCCACACTGGCAGATTTCTTCCTCCTGCCTGATGGCAGCAGCCTGGGAAAAGGCTGAGGAGCATTGTTGGGCACTTGCCCAGTTCCATCCCTGCCCTGTGCCCTGCCGCAGCCTTCAGCGCTGCGGGTGTCGAGCAAGCCTGTTTGCACCCACGCTCCCCTCTCTCAGGGTATGGCCACAGCGGTGAGTCCTGAGCCAGGGGCTGCTCAAACTGCCCTGGGGGCGATAAGCAGCGGGTTTCACAGGAGACCTTCACACTGAGTCATTTGTGGCATTTCACAGGTGGGGAAACTGAGGCACGGCAACAGAACAAGACTGCCTGCTTTCCCACCCCCCCCCGCTGCCCCCGCAGGCAGAGACCTGGTCCCTTCCCTGGGCAGGTTGAAAGGACTTCAATAAAACCCTTACAATTCTTCCAGATTTAAGTTACTGGAGGACAAAGGAGGAGGGCAGGGGGAAGCCCTCACATGCAAACCCCATAAGTGCTTGATTTCCACAAGGGGTGCAGGCTGCGGCCCTGCCCTCCCAAGGCAGTTATTCGGGGGCTTCCCCTGCCTTCACTGAGATAATGTGACCTGCACCCCATAATGCCAGCCCTGAGGGTGCAGGTCCCCAAGGACTAGGGGGACACAGGGGTCCTGCACAGTGGCCAAGCAGAGGGCAGGGTTGGTCCCAGGGCCACCCAGGACTTGGACCTTCCCCCAGGCATCCCTCCGAAGTCGATTTCCCTCCCCCCCCCAAATGCCTCATTAAGAGAGCAGCCACCAACCAACTGGTTTTTGTTTTGGTTGTTTGGTTTTTTTTTTTTTTTAGGAAATGGGGGTTAAATGAGAAAAAGAGTACAGCACCAAGGGTTTCTTCCATACTCACAAGAACACACAGAGCTTTCAGTGCTCACGCGGAAGCCGGGAAACTACCATAACTCAAAGCACCGCATGCTCCCAAACGACCACAACCCCTGGATCCTCGTAATTAAAAGACACCGTGCCCATCCCCACCGGGGGCTTGTCACATTCCCAGACATCTCCCAGCCTGGCAGGACAGCAGGGACCAGCAGCCATGAGATAAAAAACTCTTCAAGAAGAGAAGAGTTTATGACCCCCATCACTTGTGGGCTCATAGATTTAAGTAATTAGTTTTTAGCCTTCACTAATTGACTCCTTTGGTGCAGGGCCCCTGCCAGCACCAAGTCCCAGCAGGGCTCCCAGTGCCTGTGGGAAGTGTGGAAGTGTCTTGGGAACCCTGAGCTGGCCTGGGCAGCTCCCACGGAGCAGGCGAGGGACAGCAGGAAAAGGACAAGTCCCCTCCTTGCAGGGCACGGCACGCTGCCACAGATGCTTTAGGATGTGGGAGCAGGGCTCCCACCACCACCCCCCTCGGAAACCCCCACCAGCCGGTTCTCCATCACCTGCCCCTGCTTTCTTTGGCGACTTTTCAGATCGAGACCGACAACCCAAGGGAAAGAATAAGGATTTATTTGGGGGATCCCTAAAGTTCACTACAAGAGTTAAATAGGAGCAGTATCAAAGGCAAAAAGGTCTGTAACCAGAAGAGCCATGTGCTCCTCTTCCAGCCCAGCACAGCCAAACAACGCAAATGCCGCCCGAATCCCCCAGTGCACCCCAAGGGATTACAGCTCCCCCAAGGAGAGACGGCCCAGCCAGCTCCCTTCCCCACCAGATTCCCACCGCTGCGCCCCACAACCCCAGCCTCCGAGCTGCTCCCCCAGCACCCGCTGGCATCTATTGTTCCTCCTGCCAGCATCCATGGACACGCTCCGGCAGCACCGCTCTCTCCCAGCACACACGAAATGCATCAAGCACTCGCACATGCATCCGAGGGCAACACCAGCCTCAGCTCTGGCTTGCAAAACTTGTACCAGGGCAGCTGTTTGGGAGTCAAACCCCGCTCCACCTGCTGTGGTTTACCCTTTCTCACCCAGTGGCTTGCAGCACCTCTGGGTGCAGTCTCCAGCGCAGCTGCAGCAGTGCTGAAGAAACCCCCAAGCTGGGGACAGAGGGAGGCTACCGAGGCTTACTTCGGTCACCAGCAAACAGGAGCAAAACAGGCAGAAGCCACCCTCCAAATGAGCAAGCAGGACTAGGTGTTGACCGCCCCATTAATTGCAAACGAGGTTGGCATGGCAGAGCCCAGGGATGGCAGCTGGGGGGCCCAGGAAGCCCCTTGTGAAGCCAGTTGTGGTGCAGAGCCCATGGCACCTGGGGCAGAGGTGGCCCTGGTTTCTCCAGGGCATGGCTGCACTTGAACCCTCCAGCTCATTTTGGAGGTGGGATGTTTTCAAGCTGTGGGAGATTTTCCACTTGGAAAACAGGCAGGAGCCAAAGGACCCTTGTTCAGAGGGCACAATGGAGTGAGGCAAGCTGGGTGGCATTGCCCCGCTCAGCACAGCCATGGGACAGTGGTGGGGTGCACTCCCAAACCCTCCAGCTGGGTCGACGTCCTGCAACCCTGACAATACAATGAGCTCACCCTGGAAATTCTAGGGAGTCACCATCCAGGACCCGGGTGTGCGCAAGCAGGAGGACGTCCCAGCTCCCTGCAGCGGGAAGGATGACGCCACTCTGGGGAAGAGGGCAGGCACTTCCTCTTGCTGCAGGGACCCAGTGGCAACAACGCAGCCTCTCAGGTCCCCTTCCCCCTGCAGAGCGCGGCCGTGGGGAGCTGAGCGAGAGCTGCCGGGTCTCAGAGGGGAGCAGCAGAGCCCTCAGCCCATTGTGGGCAAACCTGGAGGGATGGCTTCTGCCTGGTGCTGCTGGCCTGGCAGCGAGGCAGGGCAGGACCAGGGTAAAGCCCAGCCTCACCCCTCTGCCCCAAAAACGGCTGAGGGCCAACACCAAAAGAACAACTGGCTCAAACATCCACACCCGGCATCCCCCTGCGGGATGCAGGTACGGATGTGGAATGACCCGGACCCTTCTGATCTCGAAGGCTTTTGTTTGCGAAAGGCTGGCGGCAGCACTCACTGCTTCAGGCAGCACGTGCGAGCCTACCAGAGCCTTTAAACCAAACCTCAAACCAGCAACAACAACAAAGCCCCGGCAGGGGAGGAGGATGCTCTGGGGCAGAGCGGGAGCGGGCAGGGACCCGGGCACCCTGGCCTGCCCGCCCTCGCCTGTGGCTTCGAGCCTGCCGCCGCTTCCGAAGGGCGCTGCCAGCCCCGCTCGCCTGGGAAGGGAAAAACCCACAAAACAAAAATAAAACCGCACACGCGCTTGTTTATCGGGCCATCGGCTCCAGAAAGTAGGTTAGAGCTTTCCTCCCCGGCCCGGGCAGGGGAGGAGGCAGGGTCCTCCCCTCCACGGTTTCCCCTCCGCACGGCCGGGTCACCCCGCCGGGACACGCACCCGCTTCCCTCCGTGATGAAGAGGAGGAAGAGGAGGGTCCTCCCCGCCATCCATCCGCGCTGCCCGCCCCGGGGGCGCCGGGGAAGGTGCGGGGCACGGCCGCAGCCCGAGCAAGGGGACCCTCGCCGCCATCCCCACCCCGGCAAAGAGACCCCCGGGGGGGGCAGAGGCAGGCGCCCACCGCCGGCGGGGACAGTACCCCAGGGCCGGGCCGGGCGGCCGCAAGGCGGGAGGCGTGGGGCGGAGGAGGAAGCTGGCGGGACGCGGCCGGTCACAAAGCAGCCACGAACAGGGCGGCCGGGAAGCGAAGCGGCGCGGAGGCACCGGGACCCCCCCTCCCCCGCCGCGCTCCCACCCTCGACCCCGCTCACCTCAACGTGGTCCCACTCCCGGTTCCGTTCCCGTCCCGCTCCAGGCGGCACCGGCCGCCGCCTCCACCTGGGCCGGGCGGGGCCTGGGCGGGGCTTGAAGGGGGCGTGGTCTCAAGGGGGCGTGGTCCACGCCCGGCGCGTCACGCGTGGGTGCCTCCGCCGGTCCCCGCCCCGCTCGGCGGCACCGCGGCCCCCGGGGGGGCCGGCACCCGGCGGGGAGGGA
>VXBH01001792.1:130959-145442 GCA_013400035.1 Rynchops niger
AGCACACACGCGTGGGTGCACGAGGTCATGGGCTAGTTTTTTCTAGGGATGCAAAAAGAAAAAAAAAAAAACCAAAAAAACCCCCAAAAAAACCAGCAGCAGCCAAGCCCTGTTCAAAGGGGAGGGGACCTCAGGGCTGCTCCCCCAAAGCCAAGGCACTCGGGCATGAGCACAGGGACTTTCCAGCCACCCTAAAAATCGCTCCCCCAGTGATTGTGAACAAGCCCAATTTTGCTTGCAGGAAGGGAAAGGAAGGGTTTGCACTGAAAAATAAAAATTCCCACCTGGAGAATATTAACCTCAAAGGTTAATGTGTGAACTTTGTCTGAAGATGAAACATCCCTGTACGGAAACATCTCTGGCCCAGCATCTGCTGAGAGCAGGGAGTACATGAACTCACTGCAAATATGCGCTGCTGGCCTTGAGGTTTTGGCAGGAATTGGTGAAGCTCGTGAGAGTCCCGTGATGCACCCAAAAACAAAACAACAACAAAAAAAATCTCTAACAGTCTTGCTCCAAGCGATCGCTCTCCAGCCTTGCACTGGAGCAAAGTCAACAACTGGACAGGTCTTTTCCCATCCGCATGGACCTAATCCTGACGCTGGCCAGAAGTTGATGTTTGAAAGATGCCTCCACACCAGCGGTGCGAGGGATGAGCAGATCCTTTGACATTGGGACAGGAGCCGGAGGCATCAGCTGCTGGCACCTTCACGGGTGCAGGCTGGCAGGGTGAACTCCAGGGGTGCTGACCCTAAATGACAGCCCACCACCCCATCAGCGAAGCTGTATCACTTGTCACCCCCATGCCTGTCCTTTCCCTTTATAAACACCTTCACCTTCCACACTGCCATGCCGAGGGCAGCCATGCCCTGAGCTGTTATTTCCACCCGACCCTCTGCCTACACCCAGGACATGCCATCGCTCCTCCTGCATTGCGTCTCTCCACCTGTTTTACTGCGGGACATAGGGAAGAAGGATCTGCAAGGCCAGAGAGGGTGGCTGTAGTGGAGACCTGGCGCTATTTTGGGACTAACCCTGGCCCCAGGGCTCTGCAGAGAGGTGAAGGAGGGCAGGGGAAGGCAGCCAAGAGGTTTGGAGCCCTCCCCAGATCCCTCTTTTGCCCAGAGGCAGGGCATTGGGTGATGGCACAAACTCTGGGCTGCATCTAACCAAGCCCAGAGGAAGAGGAGAAGACATCTCCCCCGCTGCCACTTTCAACAGTCGTCCCCCAGGGACGCTGCCCAGGCGCGAGGGACGGAAGGGGCAGGGCTGGGGTCCAGGGTTTGCCCCTCCGTACGTGTTCCCACGGATCCCGAGCAGAAACCTACTCTCACAGATGGTGGAAGGAAGGGGAAAACCCCACTGAGAGCTTTTCTGGGACCCGGCAACTGGTGCTGGCCACCCCTGGCTGTGCCAGGGCTGGGGAGCCCCTTGGCATGGAAGAAAACACCCGAAACGGGGGAAAAAAAAAATACCTATTCCCTGGGGATGATTAAAAGCAGAGATGAACTGGCTACAGGTGAGCAAAGCAGGAGATCCTGGCCACTCCAGAGGAGGGAGGTCAGCCCCAGTGGGGGTTACTGCATCTCCTCGTGCGGAGCGGGGATGTCCCCAGGGCGGCCGTAGGGATCCCAGCCAGGGATCATGGGCTCGCTGCCTGTCAAGCTGACATCCAGGATGGGAGCCAGCTCCTGAGGGAGTCCAGTGGACTACTGGAGTAGTGGAGTGAGGCCAGAGGAAAGCTCAGAAGGGATCCCCGCCTCCTACTTCAATAGGTAACATTGCCATTAACTTTAGAGCTTTAAAAATAACAGACACATTTTGGGAAACACTTGGTGGCAAGGATGCCAAAGCTTCCTAGCACATCTGATGCTTCATCCCCAATCCAGTGGGAATCAGCCCCCAGAGCATCCTATAAATCCCAGCACAGCCTGTGCAGGAGGCAACGGGGCTGCTCCTCCCTTTTCCATAACCAAAGGGGAAACTGAGGCAGCGAAACCAAGCAGACTCACCCACAGCTTCAGGAGGAGCTGGCGTTGGAGGCAAGAAGAGTGCTGTGAGCCCTGCAGCCACATCTCGGTTTTGGGGGGAGAGCCCTTTGCCAGGCCCGGGCGGGAGCATTGCCGGCCCCCGAGGGGGGGACGTGGCTCCTGCATGGGCTGATTTCTACCAGGCACTTTGTTTGGAGGAACCCAGTTTCACCAAGAGGACAGGAAGATGCTCTATGTAACAAGGTTATTTAGTAAATTTAACAGAGCAGGGACCTTTCTCCACACCCGGGAATCCCTCCTGCTACGCCCACTTCATCTTTCCCCCCTTCTGATCACACCCTGAACCCCCCCTTCTCCCCGAGCGGGGCAGACCCCCCCCAGCCCTGCACTGCCCTGCTGCTGGACAGACAGACCGACACGTGCTGGCTCCCAGGGTGACGGCACAACGTGTGCCACCCATCCCCATCCTCCTGCCCATCCCTGCTGCCCAGGGGAGGCGAAGGGAGGCGGGTGGGCTTACCAGCTCCCCGCATCAGACACATGGATCCTACCTACGCGCCGTGCTCCGAGCCACGAGGGGAGGCAGCCCAAAGGTGTCCCCCCTCCTTCCCCGCTCTCTCAGGCTGGGGGAGCACGTCTCTCCCACCCCCTCGCTCCCTCCAGCCCCCGGAGGGTTTGCAAAGGCCAGCCAAGGAGAGGGACTGGGGGTGACGGGAGAGGCAAGGGCTGCTGCTGGCCCACAGTGGAGGGCGATGGGCAACCAAGAGCGGGTCTGCCCACAGCCATCAGCCCCGCCACCCTGCCGGGTGAGTAGAGAAAGTGCAAAGCAAAGCATTTTCGGTGCCAGACAGCGGTCCCCATAAGCATCGCGCCCCCAAAAGCGAGGAGCCAGGTCTACCTGGGGGCTTCATGTGGAAAACAAGGGTTGTGCTGTTCATCAGCGAACGGGGCTGCACCTCTCTGCTGCTGCGCAGAGCTTGTGCAAGGGATTTTGAGACGGCACAAAGCAAGGTGCAGGATTTGGGAGGTGGTGATGGACAGGCCAGGACAGTAAGATGGAGCCAACAACCAACGCTCTCCCCTCGCGCTCTGCATCCCCTTCCAGGGTCCCCTGCAACTGCTTCACCCCGACCCACCCACACCCTTGGTGCTTCTATTTATTTGGCTTGTTTAGTTTGTTTTTAAACCCCATGGAGATCAAATTGTGACTTGGCAGCTAACAGAGCTGGGCCCTACCGGGCTCCCCAGACTGAGCGAAGATCTTGAGAAGAGACCAGAGTGAAGTCCTGGGGTGAGCGAAGCCCTCCCTGCCCCTCGCCCGGCCCCGCTCACAGGGTGGCGGTGGGGTACTGCGGCCAGCCCACCTCCTTGTACACTGCCGTCACGTGGGTGTAGATGAGGGTCTTCATCTTGGTCCAGGCGCCATGTGCCTCTGGGGTGAAGTCGTCAGCGTATTCTTCAGCAATGACCTCCAGCATGACACCAGTGAGTTTCTGGAGGGAGGTGGACAGCAAAGTTAATAACTCTCTAGGGAGCGGCTAACAGCAAATTTAACTTTTTTCCTAAAAAATCCCCTCAATTTAATCCCATGGATGAGTTCTGGGAACCCTCTGCTGGACAGACAGACATTCGGGAGGTCTGTCAGCACCCCAGGGAACAGGCAAGGCAGGCCACCAGCCTGCCTGGGCAGGATGAGACCCAGGCATGATGGGGTTCAAGCATCTCCCTAATTTGTGCACCTCAAATTTAGTCCCTTCTATCATACTTGATCTCTAAAAGAAGGAACATACGGCCACAGCCATGCCAGAGGGGCTGCAGGCAGGTGGGTTTCCTTGGGCAGGACAAGGAATTGATGCTCCAGTGTCAGCTGCATTTGGGAACGGTGGTCTGTGTGGGACAGCATGGCTTTGGTACACTGTGGCCATGTGGGGAGCAACCCCCACGCCCAGCCAACCTTCTCCAGCTGAGGACAGGCAGCACCCACTCATCACAGCCCCCCCTCCTGCCCTCTTCCTACTTTCTACAGCATCCCAGAGATTTATTTTGGTTTTGCTCCCATCCTTTACCTTAAAGTAGATGGGCTCCACTTTGTGCTTGACGGCATGGGCCTTGCCCACCAGGGCCAGAACAGAGGAGACCTTTTCGGAGTCATTGAGGTTCTCCACCACGGTGTTAATGGCACCCATGACCCGCCGAGCATGCTTACGCAGTTGCAAGCTCCTCTCCATCTCCAGCGGGTCCTCCATGTGCTTGAACTGGCTGAAATACTGCTTGGCCGATGGGAAGTTGACAAAAAACCTTCCGGAAAGAATAGACACAAAACACCATCAGGAGGGTGAGAGCAGGCTGAGAAGGTAAACCAAAGCATGGAGTGGTGAAGACGGTGGAAACCACTCCCTTGGATCTAACACAGCCAGGGCTGGTTTTCTCATTGAGTTCGCTGGGAGCTGTGGCATTCAGTTGCCTGAAAATTATCAGATTAATGCCTTTTCCCCCCCGAGTCTTCCCTATGGGCTGCTATTCATTGACAAAGCAGAGGCAAGATGGAGTTCTTGAGACTCCACCCAGGTGTGCCAGACCCTGTGAACATGCCCATGTACATCAAAACGTCGTTTCCTGACTCAGAGAGCTGGAGATGAACACAAAAACCCCTCTTTACCCCAGGCAGCCTCTCCCTGCCCCTCTTCCCCAGTCCCACAACAGCTTCTCGGCCCCACGTGGTTTATTCCTGCATTGGCACCAAAAGAGTCTCCCCTGGCCTGGGATGACCCTGACTTTCACAGATCAGCCCTCCCCAGAGTCTCCAGTGAGATCCCAGCCCTGAGCTCACCTGTGCCAGGAGCCATTTCCCCCAGCACGAGGACGCCCCAAGCACCCAGCCAGCCCCTCTGAGGAGCTGAGGACCCTCTTTTCTGCGGGATTAATTCAACCCCAGTGAAATGCAGCCAAAGCAAATGAAGCTGTAGTTGCAGCTGACGTGCTTGAGCAAGCAACCAGGGGAGCTGGCGGGGGGTGGGTTTGAAGGGAACGAGGTGACGAGGTGCAGGCCTGGGGCCACCGATACCAGCATCATCCATGCCAGCACCGCAGCTAGTTTTTCTCAGCAGCCGGGGCTGACACTCGAGTCACATTAACCACCCCCTTCCACCCAATTTACACAGAGAGAACCACATCAGCACTTTCTCCCCAAAGTCACCCAGATCCCTCCCTCCGAGGGGGCTCTCACTGCCTTCTCCAGGACCAGCAAAGGATGCTCAGGAGGTGGCAGATGGCTCCTGGGGCTGTCTCCCATCATTCCAGACTCCAGAGAGACTGCTTTGTCCCATCTCCCAGGCTGCCATAACCCCCTCCCCAAGCACCATCCCAAAACACATGAGCCCATCCCACCCCTTTTCCCAACCATCCCTACCTCCCCCCAGGACCAGGTGGGATCCTCTTCCCCTCTCCATGAATAAGCGCAATATTGAGGACCAGGCTCATTTATCGCTTCATTATCCTCCTTCCCCCCCCTTCCTTCCTTCCCCCGCTCCCTTGGCTTGTGAAGCTCGGGGGCACTGCCAAGGAAGCGTGAAGCAGCGCCTGGAGTGCACCGCCACTTCTGTTGCTTCCCGGAGGCATCTGGGATTCATCAGACAGCCCGAAATAGGTTTCGGAGGTGTGAAGAGTGTGCAGCGGAAAGGGTGGGGGAGGAAGGAAGGTGGAAGGGGGAGACAAGGTGTTGCTTTTAAAACCTGGAGGGGACCTGTGACAAAACCCCTCTTGTTATTGTGTAGCTTTCCCCGCCCCGGCAAAGCTCCTCCTGACACATCTGGTACCTGCCAGGAGAAATCGTTTCCAGGCCCGGCTGTCTCCAGCTCCTGTCGCCACAGAGATGCTCAGTCCATACCCTTCAGCTCAGAGCTGTCGGAGATGGACACCGGTCCCCTGACTGGGGCTACACAGGTAGCATCATTCCCAGGATTCAAGACTTCTGCCCTGAGCATTTCCGAATAGAAGGACAAACGTTCCTTTCTGTTTTAATGAGACTGTTTTTTTCTATCCTGCCCCAGCATCCTTCTCACCCGTCCCATCCCTCCCCACGTCTGGGCAAGCTGCTGCAGCCCCCGAGCCCACAGCTCCAGCCAGCCCCTAAGATCAATGCCCTCCTGGTATTCACAGCCAACACCATGCCGAGATCAGAGCCAAGGGGTTTTCCACCCCTGCTAGCGAATCTACTCCCCCCTCACCCTCTGGCAGGGGTCCCCCTGGGCACTGGGAGCAGGGGGTGCTGCTGGAAGTGGGAGCTGCTGCCCACAGACCACCCCGACACCGGGGATGGAGGCTGCCAGGCAGTCAGTGCATGCCTAAACCTCTGAATCCCAAACCATCGGAGACTTCCTGAAAAGCCCTATTTGATCTCAGCTCAAGGGCATGATGCTGCGAAGACCCAGAGAATGAGTTGAGAAAGATTCCTGGTCTGAGACAGGCTTTTTCAGCAGAAGGAGAACAGCAAGGGAGGACTGACCCCTGCATCACCAGGGTCGGTCAGAAGGACCACCAAGAGCCACTGGGGCTGATGCTCTTTGCACCTCTCCCACAGCACCACCTCTAGCTCTCTGTTGCTTTCAGCCGGCTACACCATGAGCAAAGATCAATCAAATCCCCAAAAGTCCCCAGCCTGGGTGAGACCAGGCCAGTAAAGGATCCAGATCCTTGGTTTCCAACCTTTCCCTGCTTCGCAGATCCTCAAGGCGATGTCCCCATGGGACCTGAGCCCAGCAGCTTTCCTAAGGGACCCACAAGAGGGAGGGCAGTGGTGCTGCAGGGACGTAAAAACCAGCAAAACCCTGGCTCGTGTGCCCAACCCCACGTGCTGTCCGCTTCCATCGATGGAGAACTGAAACAGGGGAGCCCAAACTGTCTTTCCTTCAAGTTGAAAGAGCAAATCCATGGCCAGCCAGAGACCTGCATCCATCTCTCCTTGGCCTGCGCCTCTCCTCAGGGGCTGGAGAACACGGAGAGAGATGCAGCAAGAGCTTCTGGCCCGGAGCAAATATTTGAGCTGTCAAACCAAGAAAAAGAGGCTCACTCAGGGGTGAGTGTTAATAAACAGAGAAGATTAATTTAATACAAAGGTTAAATATAACCAGAGGAAAGGAGGTTAAAAAAATAAAAGGAAGAAATAAAATAACTCAAACAATAGCGCATTAGGAGAGGTGTCGGTTGGGGTTTTTCCATCTACAGAACATTTTTCGAGAGTTCAAACATCTCAGGCTCTGGAATTCTGTTGGCTCATTATGCGTGTGTGTGTTTTGCGCTCTTTTACTTCATCAGAGTCATTAAAAAGATGATATTTACCATTGCATATCACACAAAATGATGATGGATAGAAACCAGATGCCTGCATACCGATCTCATTAAATTTCTTTTTAAGCGATTCCATTCTGCACCCACTAATTTGTACTCTGCGAGCTACATCTGGACCTGACTGACAGGATGTCAGGATTGCTCTTTGTCTCTCTTTTGCCCTTTTAACAACTTTAAGGACACAACCGTTCCCAGTAGCAGAGCCAAAGGAAATAATTAAGGTGCAAAACCACCGCAGTCACTGGGAACCTGTTTTCTGTTCAGGAGGAGAGACGCTGCTTCTCCTCCCATCTCCCCCCGGACCCTGCAGGGCAAACCCCACATGGAGGAAATCTTCAAGCCCAGCCATCTCCTTCCTTTCCCAGCTGGAAAAGGGAAGGAAGCTCCTTCTTTGGTCCCCCTGAGGACTGAAACCCTTGATGCTTCACTTACCCTGTATAGGCAAAATGTGGGGGAAAAACGCCAGCGAGCCCTCGAAGCTGCTGGGGGGCTTCAGCTGAAGGCCCAGCCAGCACTTGTAGACTTTTTTTTTTTTTTTGGCTAGATTTTCCTCCCAATGCGTTCATGTTATCTCTCGCCTCATCCCTCAACGTGGGAGAAACTCAGCCTGGAGTCTCTCCGCGTCCCTTTTCAAACCTCTCCTTCCAGCTCCTCTCTGCTCGGGTGCGTACAAAGCAGCTGATAATGGGTAGGCAGGTGGTGTGTGGTGCTGCTATTTATTATGCCGAGGGCTGTCTCACCGCTTCGCCTGCACGTTCCCCCGGCTCCTCCCAGCCACCTGTAGCCCGTCATCCCATTTTCAGGCTGGGGCAGGGTTGCCGGGTGCTGCCTGCGCTCACAGCTCCCAGCCCCCAGCCCGAGGTGAGAAAGGTCTTGGCCATGGCAATGCCCAGCGAGACAGAAAAAGGCAAATCTCACTGGAGTAAGAAGAGGATGGTGCCAGCTCTGCCCATGTCCTCTCCCCGAGGGCTAGTGGACCGATGGAGATGGTGGTGGGCAGCACCTCCAGCTCCGGCGCTGGGAAAAAGGGTCCACACACTGATGCTAAATTCAACTCCTTCTACAGCTGAGGGAGAAGAGGTGTAGCTGGCCTTCCTCCAGGTGAAGCCCACACCCTGCCGCAAAGCCTCGGGAGCAGGCTCCAGCGCGGCGCTGAGCTATGCTCGGGGGCTGTGACGCCCCCAGCACCACAGAGCCCCAGGGCAGAGGGACCGGGACACCCCAGTGATGCTGGGACGGGACCCAGCAGCAAAGATGCAGCCAAATACATTTGGGCACGAGCTAGCAACCCCCGGGGGCGCGTCCTGCTCGCTCGTGTATGCACAGCTCGCACCTCCGAGTCCTCATTGCTGCTGCCTTCCCCTACCATGGATGTGGGTTCAGCCCAAAGCCTCTCAGCTGCGTAGATGAGCCTTGAGGCTAGGGGTAAGGACAGCTTTCATCAGATAAGTGAATTAACAGTGCCAAAGTGGCTTTCCCACACGCCTCTGGTTTCCTACAGCCCTTGCAATCCCCTTTGCTCGGTGCCTTCCTCCACAGCATCATCCTCATCCTCCACACATGTGTCCCTGCCCCTCTCCGCTGCCAAACCGCTGTCCCTGCCTGTGCCCCTGCCCCCTAGGTGTGAGCAGCACGCAGAGACGGTGGCATCGGCCCCCTCCACCATGCCACCAGCATCACCCCCCCATCAGGCACCCTCCCTACAGCTCTGCCCAGCGGGCTCAGCATGGCCCAGCAGGGTCCATGGGTTTAAGGAAACGATGCTAAAACCTGAGTCTTGCCTCTGAGGCAGGCGCACGCTGAGGACGGAGTCTGCTGGAGCCCGGCTGCGTGTCCCCGACCCCCGGGGACAGCGGAGGGGGTTGGAGGTGGAAGACAACCCCCAACCAGGTGGAGATGGGGTCACCCCGATTCACAAGGATGTGGTCCCTGCCCTGGGACCCATCATCTATCCAACAAAATTGGGAATCCGATATTGAGGGAGAAGAGGTGTAGCTGGCCTTCCTCCAGGTGAAGCCCCCATCCCCCCGCAAAACCTCGGGAGCAGAGTCCAGCGCGATGTTGAGCCGTGCTTGGGGGCTGTGACGCCCCCGGCACCGCAGAGCCCCAGGACAGAGGGACCAGGAGGACACCCCAGTGACACTGGGACAGGACCCAGCAGCAAAAATCAGGAACACAATATTTGCTGGCGCCCGCCACCGCCTCTCCTCTCCGATGCTCCCATGCCCATTTCCAGCAGCCCCGGCTCGGCGTTCCCAGCGGCTCAACTGGCCGCTCGCCCCCGGCGCTGGGCTCCCGCAGGATCACCAGCCAGCCAGCGCTCCCCGTTCCCCGGCTGCGCTCGGCGCCTGCCAGCCCACCGAGGGCTGTCCTGACATTTCCCTGCCGTTAATGAGCGCTGAAACTCCGCAGCCGGGCGCTCGCCGAGCCGCCTTCGGAGACACAGCCCCGCTCCGCTGCAGCAGCCTCATTAACGGAGCCGATGAGCAGAGCGGAGACTTGGCCCTCGCCTCCTGCTCCGGGGGAGGGATTTTCAGGGTTGGTACCAACACATCCAGCATATCCTCAGCCATAGCCAGGGAAACCATCCGGGAACAGCCTTCCGCCTCCCCTGTGCCTTCCCTTCCCTTGGCCAGGGATGTCCTTGCAGCTCTCGGGGTGTCCAGTGGGATCTTTCTAGCTAGCAAGGGCAGCCCTGGGTCAGGGGATGTGGGAAAGGCTCTTCTTGGGTCACCCCGAGAGCTGCTGGCAGCCCTGAGGGCACGGCTGGTGCGGGATGTGCCGTGGGGAACCCCGTGTAGCCACCTTGGCCACGAAGCAGCCAAAAGGGCTGGTTCCAGGTGCTGTGATCAGAGAGAAAACACAGCCATAAGACAAGGGGCTGTTTCTAGACGGAGCTTGTGAAACCCACGCTCGCCCCCTTTGCCGCTGGAGGAGGGGGCTGTTGTTTTGGAAAATGTCCCTCGCGCGTGTCCTCGTCAGCGGAGCAGAGCCCTGCTGCTCTCCGTTTCTCTTCCTCTCCAGAAAAACCATCTCTCCAGCTTGACCACAATGATTCACGAGCGTGTGACAAGCCGTGGGACAGGGCCGTCACCGCACACAAGGTCGGGCTTTCCATGGGGCCCTTCTCAAAACGAGATATTGCAACGGGGGGGATCTTTCCGAGCCGAGCAGCTTTGCTCTGAAATTTGCCCTTCAGCAGCCAGGAACAGACCCCTTCCCGATGGATGTCCCCGCAAAACACATTGGCTTTGGGAGTGGCTGCAAAATCATTTCTTTAAAATGCCCTTTTTGGGTGGATTCAACCCGTTTTTTTCAGATTCAGCTGGGAAAAAAAAAAAAGGGTTTTCTGCATGGCCGGACTCATTACTCGGGCTCTTTGCTTTTTTAACCTAAAACTTACAATAACACCTCGCATGCAAAGATTGCTTTTATATTTCAAAGCTCTCTGCAAACTGCCTGAATCCAGGTGTGTTAGCTCAGGCTGAGCAGCTGCCGAAATCCGGGGGCCTGATTCCGCATTGGCAATCCTTTCGCTTCCCCTCCTACGCCTCCTGAGAGGGAAAGAGCACATCAGGAGTGATGGAGAAGGTAGCAAATTTGGAAATTTGGAAAGCTGATGGGTCTGGAGATGGGGGGAGCGGTGATGGAGAAACCCTCGTGGATGCGGTACAGCCCGCGGTGGCTGGGGCAGGTTGCATTGCCCGCGCTTGGCACGGCATTAACATTTGTCGTGGAAGTGCCTGGGAGCGAATAGAAATGATCCCTGGGTTTTATTCCCTGATGGGATCCGTAAAGTTTTGTGGTCCCACCTCCGTGACGGCGGTACGTGTGCGTGGGTGTGGGAGTGAACGCGTGCGATGGTTGGGACGGGCTGCGGTTTTAGCCCTGGTGTCCCCAGCTGAGCCGGGGTCTGCACAGGAGCGATGTCCCCGACCCCCCAGCTGGCGCTCACCCCTCCTCGCCTGGGAGCTCTCAGCCCCTGCGCGCTGCGGAGGGTGGGCAGTGGGGAGGGCTGAGCCCCCCGGGTGCTGCCATCCCCCGGCACAGTCTCAGAGCATGGGGTATTGGCAATAAACCATTGCGAGGGCATTGGAGAAAGGGGGATGCTTGGGGAGCGACAGCTAATTAGCGAGGGATAATGCAGATGCCAGAGCTTCTGCAGGCTGTCCTGCTCCCCCCTCCCACCCCCGCACGCCTGGGCTCCTGAGCTCTCTAGTAATGTGTGCTTTTCAAAAAGGACCGATTCCTAAATTACACATGGGGAAACTGAGGCACAGCAACAAGCCTGGGGACATGGGAAAGCTATGGGTGAGCTGCAGCCCAGCTCTCCCAGCCGTGGTGGCTGATGTGCCCCCTTGGGAGTGACCCAGCTGAGACACACGGCCCCAGATGTGCAGGTTGAGGGTCCGGCCCCGGCCCCAGCCCCAGCCCCAGCTCCACCAAGGGTTAAGGTGGCCGCTGTGAGATGGATCCCGCAGAGGCCCCTGAGCCCGCGAGGAGGAAGATGAGCGTGGCGAGGAGACTGTGCTTCCTCCGGCACGAGGCTCCCCCACCGAGGAAATTGTCAATTAGCGACATAGTTTTAACCGCACAGCGCAGATTCCCATGATCTGGTGGCTGCTCAGCCAGAAGTCCCCATTATTTGTGTTTACGTCCCCTGGGAGCCCGGAGGCCCTGCGAGATTGGGACCCCACCGTGCTGCTGGTGGGACCGCAGGGCTTTGCTATGGCTTCAAGCACCAGCAGCAGCTAGGAGGGCTGGGAACCTCCTGCCCAGCTCTGTGCCTCAGTTTCCCCAGCTGCAAAGCATGGAAAGACTGGGGGTGGAGGAGGAGGTGGCTGGGCAGGGGCTGAAGGAGGGGCAGAGGGGGCTGGACTGAGCTCCTGGGGGACGCCGGCACTGCAGCCCCCCCTTCGCTGCCTCCCCGCCTTCGCTCTTGGGGTACAGGATCAGGCCCCAGATTCATTTTGATCCTGTGTGTCCACAGGTGCTGCAAGACCCCAGCCCTTCCCCACATGGGAAAAAGTCATTCCCTGCCCTCAGCAGCTCCGAAGGGATGCAGCGGGGATGGAGCAGGAAAGCGTGGAGAGACCCTCTGCCACCAGGCACGGGCACTCCCCGGTCGGTCGCAATGGCAACGACAGAAATGAGGCCACTAACAGATTTGCCTGATTTTACTGGTCTGCTCAGCAGGGTTGCACCAAAGTGGGGCCCACAGCCGCGCATCCCCCTTCCCACTCCCCAGCCACCCTTGTCCACACCACTTTCTGCCTCAGTTTCCCCAGCAAAGCCCTGTGCGGGGGAAGCCGGGATGCTGGCTGGAGCGGCTCTCGGCCCCCGGCACATCGCAGGTGTGCCCACCCGAAAGCGTGCCGGGCAGGTCAGCTGGCACCGCGCCGGCGGCCGCCCACCGTCCCCCTCCCCATCCTCGACCTCTGGAGCTGCTGAATCATGTCTTGGGAAGCGGCTGCCACCTGCCCGCTCCGCCTGGGCTCCCGGCGCCCTCCACACATGACCCACTTCTCCCGGCGGCTGATGCCAGCTGGGAAAGGCAGCCGGGAGAGCGGCGGCCACCGGTGCTCCCAACCCCGGCCAGGGCCACCCTGCTTTCGCCAGCTTCCCCGGGGAGCTCAGGGGGAGCTCGTCAGAGCTTGTGGGGGGAGCGGGGCTCGGGGCAACAGCACGAAGCCCCCGCTTCAGGGTTTGCTGCTGGGGGGGGACAGCCCAGCCACCGGAGCCACGGCACAGGGATAAAAGTGGGTGGCAGCTCTCCCAGATTTCACTGCCATCCCCAGGGACATGCACCGAAAGTCCGGCTTGAAGCATCCCAGAGAAGCTCTGTCTGAGGGAGCGGGTGGTGGGTTCAGCTAGGGCATGCCGGGGCACACGCCATGGCCAAACATGCTCCCAAGGAGCCCGGGGTCACCCTAGGCGCCAGCTCAGTCCTGCCCTGCTGGCACAGTGCAGGGAAACCCCTCACCGCAGTGCCACAACTCTCCCTGGAAAAAAAAAACCAAACCAACAAAAACTGGACAAGAAACTTCTATTGGGAAAGTTTGAGTCGGGACCAGAGCTTGGACACATGGTCCCTGCTGCCACAACTTGCTGTCCCTCATCCCCTGCCCTGCTCCGAGCCCTGTGACTGCACACGGGGACACCAAAAGCACTGAGCTGCCCTGGGTGAATCCCCCATGGCGTTGCCACGAGTCCCTGGGTGCTGGCCGCGGGCACCCGGCCACTCTCCCTGTGCTCATGGGCTGGGGAGCACCCGGCTGCGCTTGCGGATGGGACCGTGGCACGACCTGGGTGCTGGACAATGACCTGGCCACCACATGGACAAGTCCACGTGCCGAAGCTCATGGGATGGGGAAAAGGGGAATTTTGCATCCCCCAGATCTCTGCCACCCAGCCCAGGTGGGCTTGGTGTCCCCAGCTGCGGGGCTGTCACCTCTCCTGGCCACCCCGGTTGGCTACATGGCTGTGGGGGAATGGGCTCAGCCGTCACCTGGCTCTGAGAGACGCAAGTGTTTGAGAAGGTGGCACAGGGGGGGCTCAAATGCCATTTTGGATTCTCTGCGGAAGGGTCTTGCTAGGAAAATCCCGTTGCAGTGCTGGCAGCGAGCCTGGAAGGGGAACCGGCTCTGCTCACCGGCACGTCCGGAGAGCCTCTGCTCTCTGCAGATCCCGTGGAATCGGGCCATTAGCTCCCAGCCTCTTGGAAAACTTTTGGATGGTTATTAATAAACAGCGCATCCATCCAAAGGGTTCTCCGAGCACCCACAGTCCCCCGCTGCAGGAGCAAAGCGGGAAGGACACATCCCAGTCTCCCGTCTCCTTCCCGGGGTGGTGGGGCTGGGTCCCGGCGGGAGCCTGGGAGGGAGATCCCGCGTTGCCGGTCCCCGGGATGGCTGGTGGGAGCTTTGTCTCTCCCAAGAGCATCTTTGCCGTTGGCCAACAGGTCAGCGCGGGCATCTCGCCTGCCCCCCTCCTCGCCCCGTCCTCCCCCTCTGAAATCAGGGAAATGGCCTGCTGGTGCCGCACCCCGCTGCGACCCCACACTCCCAGCATCCGTGGGACTCCGTGGGATTCCCGCTCGGTGCTTTCCCGGGATACTCGGATGAGAGTGGCACCCCCAGACAACGC